>JAHZNG010004656.1:0-14214 GCA_027744375.1 Orchesellides sinensis
AATAATTTAATTAAAAACTGCTTGACAAACTAATTATCATTTCTATTTTAAATACTTTGGTTTCTCAATTACTGATGCCTGCATGAGGGACCCAAATTATTTCCAACATTACCTTGTTCTTACAAGACATTAACCATTTGTTTACATAATAAAACATAGATTCAATGTGAAATGTACACATGTATGATCATAACAGACTGAAAGCATAGGATTAAAGTGTTTATCAAAATTACACACCAAACAATAATGACACGGACATCAGCCTCAGCTCAGCCCTATACCTACAAACTAATAATAATGATTCTCTAAAAGGAACGAGATTGTCTTCGTATGTGTCAACTGTCAATTCTATGAGGAAGTGGTGCAGAAAAAAACCTAAAAACTATATTGGGATTTGGCGACCCGAAAAATATACGTACCTTATTAGTGGTTCTGCAAGTTATGTTGAGATATAGAACCATATCACCGAAAACAAGGTCTGTTGCACGAAGAAACGAAATGCGTTTCGGGATTGAACAAGCGTAAACTGTATAGTTTTGAAACATTCTAATTTTACCTCACACATAAATTGGGAGTATGAAAGTCGAAGATTCACCGCTGTTTTTTATTCTTCCCCATGTAACCTTTTTGTATGGTGGGGTGGATACGTTTAATAATAACACAGGTTAGAAGAGAGCACTGAGCACGCGTAAACTGGTAGGACATGTTTAAGATGCAATGGCAAAATGTGGCATCTCCAGAAGAAAATAACGTGAAAGCAAATACCTCTGCATGCCTTTCAATGGGCTTTCATTCTTTAATTTTTTTTAAGGATGAAAAGTTTCCAGTTATATTGTGGAAAACAATCCAACCGAAATAATCGTGACCTTGAAAGATTCCACGAGAATATTTGTCGTGAGGAATTTCAAATCATTTCGACTACGAGCTGCGTTAAGGCTAATGACTTTGCGGAAAGCGTTTTCGAATAGATTTTGCAAAATATTTCCGAACCATTTCGTTAAAATTTTCAGTCAACCCCAATATCCATTTTCATTATATTTGGGAACACGTCACGTAATTAAACTTATTGAAAAGTAACAGTCCAGAGTTCAGTACTTACCAAAGGACCAGATGAGGGCACTCCCGAAGAACTAGTGGATCCTTGTCTTCCACGTCCATCCATCTTGGTACCACGTGAGCCCTGCAATAGAAAATACAGCCACGTTTATTTACAGTATATACCAAAGCGTGTGTCGTATAGGTAGTTATAGCTTAAATATTATTATTAACTGAATCGGCAGCTTAATTATTTGGTGGGCTTATTTAATGCGTGATTTCAAATTTGACTTTTACAACAAGATGAGAATTTTCATTTTTAAAAAATAAACTATGCATAGCATGGATATGTATTATCATACTGTTCTGCATAATTCGTCTCCAAAAACTGTTCCACATCCGCACTGAAACGTTGTATTTATGTATATTACATTGATTCTTCAATTATACCAATTACTCTTTAGAGTAATCATCAGTAAAAACGGCACCCAGAAGATTGCGCTTGGAAAAGGCAGACTTTTTTTTCATCTCCTCCGACTTTTCCAGCCTTTACAATATACGCGAGGCTGGAAATATTTTCCAAGAAATCTGCAGAATTTTACATAAATGCATTATGCATACCTTTTAAATTAGACTTAATAGCACAGAAGGATCGTCCTGTAGAATATCAAAAAAGGGCAGATTATCTTTTCCTGTACGAGACAGCTAGAGCATGTGCAGGAAGATTGTACTGCCAGCCAGGACGACTCGTTGTAAAAAGATGCTTAGAGCCTGAGCCGTACTGTAAATACAAAACTTGCCTCTGTTGTACTATGTCTGCTAGTGCATAATATAAAGTAAAATGAAGGCTGCCAGTGAATTGCATTAGGAATTTTGGAAATATCGACTCAACTCACTGAATAAAAAGATGGAGTCTGATTATACAAGGAAACGGAGCCATTCCAGTAATTGCATTCTCTTCCGTCCTTCACTCCGACTGAACACAGAGAGCAGGCGTTAATTATTGCCTTTACACTTACCATTCTGTAGAAGCATTAGAGTGCATTATTACTATAATAGATGTTGAAGAAAAGGCTTGGCTATATACACATATGGATGTATGTAATATAATAATACTTTTATCTTGGCAATCCTATTAAAGTAATCCACGTCAGGCTCGTATAATAAACAAGAGGGAGTCTAATTGCAAATCAATAACTTCGATCAATGGTTCCAACTTTGTTCTCAAACTAATTTGAGCATTGTAAATTCAGGAGATGTTCTATCCCGATCTGATACCTTTTGTGAGTAAATCTACATAACATTGTAGTATGGAGTCCATACCAATATAGTTTTTAAATTACTATATTTATTGATAACTGACTTTTCTTTTAGTGCCCATACTCTCCTGATTATCTAACGTTGAATATGAACTACTTTAAACTGGATATTTCGCTTTCCTTTAATATCGCAGTTTTTGAAAACTGAATTTGGTTAAAATGATGACGCAAATTCCGTTTACTTTCTATACTTGCGGAAGAGAATAATAATTTATAGTGCACTATTGCGCAGAGCAGATATCGGACCTAACCTTGATCAATGACAATTTATAAGACAAATTTGTATTTCATTCACGATGAAGATGAAACACAAAAACTCTAACGTAGCGTCGGCTGTCTGATGAATTCATATTTCTTAATACATATATATATGGCGGTACGAGTTCTATCGATATAATACGACCAAGCAGATTTCAAGAATGATTTTAGAATAACTGCTTTTCATTGGTACACCATGATAAATTAATTACAGTATAGGTTCGGGGAAAATGATTTTATAGTCGATAACTCTGCATCCAATTAGCACTACACATAATTCCAATATTATAACAAAATGAAATGTAAATGTCTGGTAAAACAGGTCCATGGTTCATTCTATTTGGCTTGAGATTGATAATTATAGAATAATAATTATAACCTCCAAAGTCAACATTACTCTACATTCTCCAATTAGGATTAGGACCGGTCTCATAATTTAACCAGTCTCATTTAATTGCTTGGAAAACTAAAGCATCAATAAACCTAAATTGTTAATTTTATCCAAGATTTCTCCCTCATGGTTTCTGCATCAAACAGAAATCGAAATCATTAGAGACTTAAGCGTGTTACTTAACTAAGCACACACCTAGTTCAATTCATTATTTCCTTTGTTCGTGTTTAATTTACTCGATTCCCCGTGTGGATTACGTAAGGTGGTACTTCAATCAACGTCTGACGATGATGAAGCTCAGCTGGTGTAGACTGGCGAGAAAATGTGTTTTAGCATTGAACAATCATAAAAACGTATTTCTATTAACGAGTAAATAAAGTTTTGTTATGGGTGTTCCCAGATCTCGTTACAAACCCGTACGTGATATGTATTTGACTAGCCGGCAAAAATGATTGCAACAAGCGCTATTTTCTGATTAAATTGCCCAATATACAAACAGTATTTTTAATATGAAATTGAGCAAATATGTACAGACTATGACTATCAAATAAGAGGCTTGGACACATTTTTATCCGTAACGCTAATTAAAATGTCTTTTATATAACTACTTAAACACTGAGCCGAAACTAGCAAACTTAGCACAATCATTATTAATCAATGATAAGCCGTAGCCACCAAGGTTATGAACGCAAAATACATTACTTTGCATTACTCATACTGCCATTTTATGTTGTTTACATTTTATCAATTGAAAATTGAAATCCCAAACAAACATTTGGAGATGATGTTGGTTTAGTGGTAACACAATAGCTGATGCGGACTGTGGCGGATGGAAGAGTGAGTAGATGCTTTCAAAAATTTTGTAATTCCCTTATGGTAATTCCCAACCTTTGGTACACACATTATTGAATTCAACCGAGATCATTAGCAACAACGAAATAGCATTTTTCAGGTTTGGAATGTGTCCGTTAATTTATGATAACGATACATAGCTTGTGTATATTACCTATTAAACTCTTTGTTTTCCCTCCCCATATCTCCCAAAACTGAAAAATACATATGACCAACAAATCAGTGTTTTAAAGTGTATTATGTAGGAAAAAACATCAGAGGGGAAAATGTGTTTAGATAACCATCACACATACATAGGTATGAACATGATAATATTCCACCTGTGATGAATGTTTCTCATCAAAAATTCATTTTTGGTAAAGTTGTCGCCGTCACAAGTTATGATGCGAATAAAAATGGCAAAAGCAGTTGTACGTGTAAGAAAAAGAATGAATGAAAAAAGTATGCATGTTCGCATGTATGAATGTCAGCCTCCTTTCTTTATCTGGGGCCGCCCTGAAGCGGGGAGTTGAGTGCGTCTATATTCCTAAGAAGCTTATTCAGTAGAAAAAGTAGCGAAAAATGCCTGAAAGAGGTTTACATCTTCTGGCTTTTGTACTTCTTCCCATTCATTCATTCATGATTCAGAAAAAGTTAGAGAACGCATAAGTTTATGCCAGTCACTCGTCTATTTGCTACTACGTCTACTACTCCACACTACCACTACAAAGGGCCTGGATCTAGGAACGTTACAAAATACTCTAGGACAACGTTACTACACAAATGCACAAACTTTCAACAAACAAGTTCATGTCAGCACAAATGCGCTGTTACTCACTCGACTTAAGAAAGGATGGCGTATGGAACGTACTTAATACATTAAACCAGACTGCTCTGATTATAAAGAGCGAGTTTTGTATGGAAATGGCAAAATCATGCCGTGTGGTTCTATTAATACAGCTTTATCTTTATGAAAATGGTATCGCGGTTGTTATACGATAGAAAAGAGTAAATACCTGCAGTTAACCAGACAAAAGAGATAAAGTGCAGCAGACTTGTTCTTTCAAGTCTACTTGTATTATGCACAATGTGTATCTAACCGTGTTAAAAAGGAAAACAAGCTTTGATCGTGATTTTCAGACTTTTTCGCTTTGTACTTATGCAATGAAACGGGATTACTCAATGAACAGACTTTTTGTAGTTGTAGTACGATAAGAGTAGTAGAAATTACTACAAATGCCACTTGGAACGTGCTTTTCGTCAAGACATGCACATTTTGGTAAGAATCCAATGAAATTGTAAACAAAAAATAGGAAACGTGAACGGAGCGGAAAAGACTGAAATCATTACGGCGGTTTACGTCTTATGCGGATGCTATGCGTAAGCAAAAAATTATGACTGCTGTGGCTAAAGTACTTATCCTATCAGCTAAGCACAAACGTATTTTTGGTGTGGTTTCAGTTTCTCCACTATTCATTCATATACCATATCAAGTGGAGGTAGGTTAAAAAAGAGTTCTGGTTGAACGTGAGACATATAAAAGTAAAAGTGGTTTGAATGTTCGAGTTTTTGGCATGATGCGAGAATTACGTACGTATGTAATGGTGAATGGGGATAAAAGTAGGTATGTTATAGTTAGAAAATAGGGTATATATCTAAGTATATATAGGCTCACTATGATTCTCTTTCTCTGCGAATGAGCATTCAGAAATGAACTACAAACTTATCCTTTGAATAGTAGCAAAGCATAAGACACAGCTGCAGGCAACTTCCGTGCTGCATGACATTTGAGCTTGTACAGCTCACAATGGCACCACGCATTGGTATTTTCATAAAATCACTTCTACACATGGCACAGGGTGTGTGACAGAAATGCAAGTTTGGGAAGTGTAACTTCGAGTTTTTTATATAGTAAAAATGAGACTGAAGTTCTGTACGGAATACATGGTCGATAACTAGCGTACTATGCACATTTATCAGATTTCGTTGTGTAGCATTCCCAAAATGAGAGGAGAAAACTAAGTCATGTTATATGTACTTTTCGTCTGACAATGACATCAAAATACCTACGCATACAGATAAAGGCTCCACTGTAGTGTAGATTGTAGATTCAAGCATTATAGATTTTAACCCAACTGGCATGAGTCATATAACCATAGGCATTGGTGAAAGTAAATTTAAACTCATTTACAAGTTATCCAAACATTTACTCACTCCTAGAATTGTGGGAAAGAGTCAATTTGTCAGTTTTTGCTGATTTTTCATTTGAAGTGATCTTTTCACAAATTTTTTCAGGTTATGGCAGTAAGCGATGTACATAATTATTATTATGTTTACCTATGCAGCTTGGACTTTCAACTTAAATCGCCCCATTTTTTGTTTTAACGGATATTGACGATTTAAAATATTCACCTGCTGCTATAGTGAAATTTAGTGTATCAATGCATGACAGACTGTGACTCGGATTTGTATCCTTGCCTTGTATGAACAACGTCATGGTTGACAGAGCAAAATTTATGTGATGAACATCGACCAAAATATATTTGGGATGGGTTTTATCCTTCGCCGGTAATGGTACACGTATATAAGTTCATTCATTGAACGACTGCAGAAAATATACTGCTTTATCCACCGGATGTTTTGATTATGCCCTTCATTTGGTCTTTTCATCACATTTGATATACGGAGTGCCAAAATTGTTTGAATCTGGCTTCAACCAGATTCTGCATACAGTTTATGGAGTAAACTGGATGAATTTTCGCTGTTTAAAACGAGCAATCACAATCTAAATACATAGTAGTACGAAGTCCATACACCATACTAATACAAAACCAACTCTTTACAACTTTGCAAAGATATTTTAAAAAGTAAATATTCTTGAAAATACCTCAGTGAAAAGTCCAATGCATTTGGCATCATAAAGTTCTTGGCGAAGACGATTTTTACATGAAATAAATAATTATAATATTTAAATTTTGGAGCTGTACGTATAAACTAGTTCTACAGACGAAAAATTTGCATATAAGTATTAAAACATTCATTCTGCTTATGACAGCTCTTCCACTTTAATTTTCACACAATGCATTTTATTTGCATTACATTATTATTATAATAATATTTTTATGTGTTATGGGTATATCGCGTGACTACTTCTCCAGATAAAATTCGACTCGCTTCCTTCACATTTACATGATTATTTTTTGAAAGCAGATTTTTATAGAATCAATTCACGCTGTTGCTGATGAATTGACTGCATGCAAAATCGATTTTGTTTCAATGCTGGAATCCAATAATGGAAATGTATGCGTGTTTGTCGCAGTGATGGTGTATGATGGTTCCTTCCCCTTGGAAAATGCATGTTTCCAATCCCTCTGGACACGTGCTTGCTTTATTTACAAGGGGAAGTTGCAGAGTAGAACATTCCTGACGGGGAAGAAGGGTGGTGGTGGTGGTGGTTGAGAAGATGACGAAGAAAGCATGTATGTATGTACGCGTCTACATAGTTCTTACAACTTAATGCATTATAACTCTGCGTAGAGGTATTAAAAATCTTTCCGGCTGGTAATAGATGCTACCATCCTGTTCACAGAAGCAGTAGTAGTAATATTAATAGTAACACACAACAGAGCAGCATACAAGCGCAAGGGGGTACTCACAACCTTTTTGGGAGTGATATTATACACACTCTGTCTAATAATATTATATTCTGCTGCGTGTTCATTCTGAAAGCTTAAGCTTTACCAGAATTACCTTTACCACAGCACAATAATGTACAAAAAATAAGTGAGCATCTTGGATAAATCCAATAGAACTGACGTGACATGTGACAATCTGAATTCGGTAGATTTCATTTCGTAAAGAGAGTAGAACTGGTTTCAATCTACTGAGGGAAAATGTATTTCTCCAGCTGTGTGTTATATTCATAATGTGCCTAATATGCATGTATACATACTGATATTTTCGTAGATAATTCATTTTATACTGCATCGTATAAGTAATCTAATCGAATTCTAGATTAAAACTTGATTTATTACAAAGTGACATGTGACACATATATCTGAATTAATTCCGTTGGAAAATGAGCATCTAGAGATTTTAAGGATATTGCGAGAGAGTGATTATAAGAATTTCTCCGATATAATCTGGCTGCCATACAAACTCTCCTTCTCAAACTAAATTACACTGGAAGCCTAAAACTCTGGTTTGCATACAATATGTTGACTGCATAACAAAATAATATGTCGTTTCGTGAGATGGATGAATCATATTGCACCACATTCGTGTATATCACATTTCCGCAAAGCATTATTTCCATTTACATACCTATTTACTACATGCAGTCTGCAAAATGAGAGACCCGTACGAAGTCCTAAACGCTTTGCAAATATTCCCAAGGAAAATTCTCAATTCAGTAACGTAAACCCAGCAAACCACGCGTGCCTCTGCTGATAAAGTGAATTCAAATATGATTCAGAACTCCGACAATTGGATTCTCAATTGAATTGGAAAGAAAGGTAAATCTCCATTTCCCCATGCATGAACCTCCTTCGACTTCCAGCAACTAACCTGGTGGAGTGAATGGGATGGAAGCATTATTGAGTAAGCCAAGCGTAAATATGTGAAAGGTACATTCAGAACCAGGAACAAGACGGAGTACGCCAAAACAGACTCATATATTTGAAAATATATAATGTATATAGAAAGAACATGCGTAAATTTTTCAAACAAATCGTTTCCTCTCCTCTCTTTGTCAAAGAAAGGAGCATTTTCTTCTTTGTAGACACTAATGGTTCAGCTATTTTCTTTTATGTAAGCAAAATCTGAACATTCAGGAACTGGCAAAGTGTATTTCGATTTTGCATGCGCTATATTATTATCATTATCAATGGAACTAGTCAGCCCCTGGATGATTCAATACGCTCACTAAATCATGCCGCTTTTGTGTTTGTGAAAAAGGATATAGAGTTTTATGCAAAAAATATAAAATATTGCAATAGTAATAGCTACACAAAGCAAAGAAGGATATATATGATTATTATTGGTGGTTCATTTCAGCAGAAAATCTTGTGGAATAATTTTTCTTTCGTGAAATAGCCCATTAAATGCAACGCGAGCATTGTACCGTTCAAACAACACTTTATTTCATACTGGCTTATTCAATAACCTCACATTACTGGACTGAAATTGCGTAGTAAGCCTTAAATATTGTAAAATAAACCTTGTCTAGTGATGTAAACTGTTATTTTACTAGAAATTCTGTACTGAAAATTGGAATCAGCATATTTTTTACGATAAACAGTTAGCCCTCGGGACTTTTTTGTTTACTTTTATTCGTATTCATGCATGTGTGTGATATGAAAAAAAATACAGTTTGCTTTGTCACATTTTTCTATTTTTGTACACATTATTACATCACTTCAGCCAAGGTTTCTAACGTGTGCTTCAGCGATATGTCGAAAAGTCAAATAGTAAAAGTGAAATTAGTTTACTATGCGTTTTATCTTGTTACACGTAGGAAATTCGACACAATAGCTGCTAATCTAAAAGACAATACAGTCTCACTTTTCTTGTTTCTTTTCTAAAAAAATCTAATAAACCTGAAATGATTTGATGAACACTTTCCAAGAATATGCAAGTAGTGGTGACATGCCATAACACGGTGTAAGTTAAAACGGAGCGAGGCAAAAAGTGTTTAAAAATTCAATTTGACATGAATCCATATAATCTCAGAGTGTAATCTCCAAAAACCTCGTTTAAAGACGACGACATCATGGTGCGATATTGACAGTGAAGAATTCGACTAACAGAAACCACTTTGTCACTCCTGATACGTACATGTACACATTATACATACTTATGTTTGTTTATGTCTATAGTGTGCTGGAAAAGTTCTTCTACATAATGCATAATATGTGCATATATTGCTTGATGCGGCTTCTTTATGGGGAAAGTAACACATAACCTGAAAAATAAGCCTATTCAGGTTTTATTGTAAAAAAGAACGGTAGACGATGTCTCATTGAGAAACTAAAAACATGTATGCCATTAACTTGCATGAATTTCTTATTTTCACTTTCTCTTGAACTAAAGTAAATAGTACACCAAATCCTTTCCATTGTTGGGAACCGAAAAACTAGCCTCTAAAATGGAATGAAAAAATATTCCAAAAATGTCCCACTGTTTGAACTAAGCGAACGCGCTTTAAGAAATTGTACGGAGGCGATGCAATTGCAAATGTAATGTAGCATAATAATGGAAGACAATTTTCTATCACCCATTCATATTTCATCAAAAAAGGGAATGTGATTTAGTTGAACGAAAAGGAAACACGACTCGATTTTCCTTCCTTTTTCATACGTTAACGTTCCCTATTTATGCTGTAGTTCTACTGTGAAACTGGCTTGTGTAATGGAATAGATAGTCTGGAATGGGAATTACTTTGAATCTGAAATTTAACCAAATGTGAAGAAAGGGCGAGCGTGGGGGTTGTATATTGTTACAAAAGGTTACATTGTAAAATATCTAAGAGCTGAGATTTGTTGTTCAACACAAGCTTTACAATACAACTTCAAGGCTTAAATTCAATGTAATCTCAGGTTAATACATATCTTATTTACTGTTAGACTGGTTAATTCATCAATGTATGCATTAGCAATCAAAATTTCAAGTAAACAGAAATAAAAGCATGATAAATACAATGCATCATTACATACAGAATGGCATTTGTATTGGAGAATGGAATTTGCCATTACCATTATTTTAGTTTAGCTGGTTGCAGTGCAAGCCCTTAAAATCATCTAACATTTCTATAATATCCAAATAGTTTGGCTGGACGTTACTTGATAAAAAAACCTTTAACGCAATGAATAGGTACCTAGTTATATTATGTCATATAGCTTGTAGCCTGTATATTGCATAACAAATATAGTTAGTAGTGAGTAGGTGCATTATGTTTATTTTTGGACTTGATATATAACGGGCCCTGTTATTACTTGAGCTAATATTCTTTTATTTATTTTTCTAAAGTTCCTATCAATCATTTCCTCCGGCCATATATTCTTTATCGCACATATATCTTACTTCCGATTCCCATATATTTTAATTGTGAAAAATGTCTGCAATAAGTCCTTTCAGATATCGCTCGCTCTACTTAAATGTTCTTTGCGCCACATGGAGCCACATAGTCTTGAACACAATCCTTACATTAACAAAAGCATGAGCATTAAATCCATCCATAAAACATTGCTGGAATTTTTATGCAAAGCACATTAGTATGCAAGATATGCGTTAGATAGGACATGCTAGAACGACCAATTTTGGTAATAGCACGTTATTATAAACTGAAGTTAACTATTTCCTATGTGAGCAAAATATTAATATAAAATGTAGAATGTAGAGTTTCTCCCAAAAAATCAAACTCCCGTTATTTTATATTTAAATAATATTTATGCACACATCCGCATACATTTAAATGAACCCATGGTTCATAAGGTATGTATGTATAATTTGTTTGTTTAAACCCTTGAATACCTTGTTCAGCCTAACATAAATTTAATTTGTTTGTCAAAATTAATGTTTTGCTATTTCAAAGAAGAATATACGGTTAAAATACAGGTTTGAAATAAAATCAACTGGCTAAAAACAGCTTGTGTTTTGAGAAGGAAGAGAAGGTACAAGAAAACGAGAAGAAAGTGAGCTTGTAACAAAGCTTTGCTAAATCCCCTGTGCTACATGTTTCATTTCCCATGAGGATTTAGAAGACGGCCACACACAGTAAGAATAAGCAAGTAAATTAATTTTAATTAGATTATTTTGAGAATTCAATTTGCTTTCTATTTTGCACACAGCGCAATCTCGCTCACCCTGTTTGTCTTGTCATTTACAAGTTAATGTTACATAATGCTAGAATCCAATACGATATATACCGATGGTAGAAAGACGAAAATTAAGCTTTACGTGACGTGACATACATTATTCATGTACACACAACTTTATATGATAGACAAAACATAATGTTTCAGCCTTATCAAATAAACAGACTTGGAACCTACATGTTTGTTAGTTTGTCCGTTATCTAGACTGTAACAGAAAATTATGTATTTTATGAACGAATGCATTGAACTCAGTTCAGGGTGATAATTATTTCTCTTCTGGACTATCCAATAAGGAGAGCAGACTTGCATCACAAAACTTGTTTAGATAAGAAAGAGCACAGTTGTCAGCTCGGCATACAAATATTATGAAAGAAGGCATAGCATTTGGCGAAGAGAGTTATCACGCAGACATGTAGACGTCCGTCGTTTTATTTTATAAATCTTAGATTGACCTCTCCTCGGACGTCAGAAGAACTAGTATAATGAAGAAGAGATCATTATGGATCAGTGATTTAACTATGTACTCGTATAATATGGATATGGAGTACTAAATATAAGCACCAGCGCCAACGAAAACATTACATATCGGTGATCAGACCATGATAGAATACTGGACCATTTAAAAATATACCTGAGAATGGAAAACAAATTTTTTGAATAAACCAAGCAGAAAGTATCTTGAAATGGAATACCAAAGGCAAACCCAGCGTGATTTGTAAAAGCTTTCGACAAGAAAAAGAAATTGATTTCTTCTTTCGTACAAAAAGCTTTAAAAATTCCTGGGGAAAAAAGAAAGCACAATGTTGATTATTTTGTCGGGAAGAATGAATGAATATATATGTATATAACGGAATACTACGAAGCTTGTGTGTATAAATGACTGAATTTTTAGTAGGAAAGCATATTACTAAGAACAAACTGTCGTCAATCTACCTTTTGCTTCTTTTCAATATTTCCCTTGGGTATATGAAGAATTATATTGAACATTTATACGTGTGTACAACGGTCGTAGAGAAAATGAAAAATCCAAGGATTGGAACGTATCTGTATAGTTTCTAGTTGAATTTATACTTTATCTGGAAGATGATACACGTAACTAGTTTCGTCTTCTTGTAAGATTCACATATGCCTTTGCAAGCCAAAAAGTGAGATCATGTAAAAAGCAACACAGAGGATAAGCTAAAAGGAGTCCTTTTTCCTTGTTCCAATTTTCATCGCGTAAAAAATTCTATAAACCAGAAGAGCTCATAAACTAGGTGAGACTACTACTCTCACTTATATGGCTTCCGCACATACTGCTTTAAACAAGGCAGTGTTTTTACAAGCATTGGTCACACATCTTCTAGTTCTTGTCACCAAGATATTACGTTCGAGAAAGAAAATGAACTTTAGGTAGCTAAGAAAAATAAAAAGTGTGGCGTATGTTTATATTGTAATCTTTATATAGAGCGTATAATGCATAGACAGCTGCTCTTCTCTAGATTTATACTTTTGCATTAGGTTCTAAGATAATCTACCATATAAACAACTTATATGGCTTGTGTATAGTCTACATTCATATGTGCATCACAGACAAGCCTGGAATTCCCTGTTACATGCTCAATTTAGCTCATCTTCTACTAGACAAGAAAGTCTCGGGTGCTTTGAAAAAGTTTCTAAAAACAATTTGGAAACTTTCATCAACATAATAAATAAGACTCAATCTAAATACTATCCGTTTTTTCTGGCAAGTAAAAACAAACAGTCCGGAGGAAAACGCGGATAAGGATTATATAACCAACTAAGAGGCTTGTAATACTATTTGCTGTACCATTGGATAACTTGAATCTCCAGAAAGTAACTAATGCGATTTATTCTTAACTCACACGTAGAGGATCCTTGAAAATAATGATATGTCTACGTTTCGATTTATTCCTGTAATGAATCAAAACTAGTAGAAATTCGTGGTGGACTATGTGCATGCATGTTTTGTATTATGTACACCGACAATTTAAGAAAGTTTTCTTTTTTATAAGACAAACTAATATTTATGTCATGATTGTTTAGATTTACTGTTTTCGATTTAGTAGTCCACGAAATCTCATGAATGCATAATATTTAAATGCAATATTAATTTCAGATCCGTTCGAAAATCATCTTTAACAAGTTTCAGTTTCATATGTATGTTTATGTATATTACAATACAAAAAATCTGAAATTGCAGAGCCATTCCCGACAACCATTGCAGTCTAGATAATCTAGAACTTCCAGGATTGGTAACTTTACACCAAGTATTCTCCCACGCAATATTCTAGAGAAAGGTAGGCATGTTTTTATAAATACAAAGAAACTATTCGATAAAGGTAGACGTGGCGAGATGGAATGACTTGCGATTAAATCCGTCATTTAATATGAAATTAATCTTTCAGCACTAATTTCATTGGGAAATGTAAAGCTGGCTTAAAGTATATGCACATACACCCAACTCAGAATACGGCAGAAGTGAAAATCAGAGGATTTATGCTCA
>JAHZNG010004657.1:0-18265 GCA_027744375.1 Orchesellides sinensis
TTTTGGGCAAGTTTTGGGAAAATAATAGTTTATTTGGGAAGCTGTTTATTTTAGGATTCTTTAAGTGAAAATAAAGAATAATTTTCATGTGTAAAATATTACACATCAGTCAACAAGAAAGACGGGCTTTTCTTTTGGGTTTATTTCGTGTTACACAAGTTTTATTCGCATCCACCTACAACCAGTTACTCCTCATCACCCCCAAAACACCTCCACATTTTGAAGTACGGGTTACACTTCATCGTTGAAACAAGCATAAAAATAACCAAGGGACACGTAATTTTCATAATTCACTCCAATCCCGTGATTCGAGCTTTTCTTCTGATAGTAGTTTAGATAGTTGGGAAAGATTGTGGGTATTTTAAAGAGCCCAAACGCTTCCACCTGACAATCCTAATATTGCACAAAAATGAATAAAAAACAGTCACTGATTTTTACTTGTGATATAAACTTCTTCACGGTTGGTTGCGTTCGTTTACACAAGAGAGTTGAGATATAATGGTACGAGCGCCAATGTTATTAAGTAGTTTTTATTAAAGGAATCATAGTAAAAATCATACAGTTTGTAAAATACTATTTAATTTCAGAAGAACAAACTAGCTGTTGTGCAAGTAATAAACCCGGTGAGCTGGTTGGCACACTTCATTATAATTCTATTATATCATACCTTCACAAATTATATACAAATGTAAACGGATGATGATTTGCATTCAGCTGTTAAATTTTAAGTATGTTACAACATCTTGAGTTATAGTACAAACACTGTGAGTCACTTAAACTTACGTATGTAGGTATGCATAATACATGTTTTTTATGATACATAACCCATTTCTCTTCCTTGCCCTTTACCTAGTCAATACAACACAAGTTTATCTTGTAATCAATGAGTTTAATTGTTTCAGCTTTGGTCCACACATTGGTCATCACATTAAACCTACACTATTTACACATGCCAAAATAATATTTATAAACGATACTAGTAAATTGCCACTACTGTGTTTAAAATTTATCGGAGAAAATAAGTTTTGTATTTTCCGTATGCATCAATCAGATTGAAAATCGCGCATAAAGTAATTCTACTATGAAAATCAGCCAGGCTCCAAAGATTATTATTGTTGCTAAAATACAAATACTGAAAAATGCCGTCACTTGTGTAGGTTCCCAAGAATTATTGGCATCGATTTCTATGCGCATTTCTGCCTTGTTAGCATTTGTGGAATGGAGAAATACAAGCGCAAAAAAGTTCCAACTCTTGTTAAATCCCCCATTAGAATTAACCCTTTTGAGCTGTTTGACATTTTTTAATTTTCGATAACGCTCGAATGCGGCGTCATACAACCCTGACTCCACATATGTCCCCAAAAACTTCTCAAAAAAGGGATAAATGAAATTTAAGTTATTCGCTGCCCAATACTCCACAACTCTAAAAATTGACTTATCATTGTTCCCCATCACACGTAAACGTTCTTGTCCAAACAGAGCTACCTGCGAGTTAAAATCACATGGGCCTTCACACACGGATACGAATTTTTCCAGTTTTACTGGAGGTCCACCGTTCGTATTTAATTGGGTGTAAAAACCAGATTTGTTATCCTTGCCTTTCACAAATTTCATTAATGATACCGCATACCCACTTGAAATATTTCTTACAGAATCAACAATGCCCAGGTCATCATCTCCAACTCTGAAGTATGCCTTACGATATAATATATCATATATTTTTTCAAGATAAGATGGAAAATTTGAACGGTCGTAGTACGTAATTCGGTACAGATTAATGTTAAAAGTCCAAGGAATAACAACTTGGTAGTCGTTCCGTGTCAGTGCATCCTGTACATCCCTTGGCAAATCTTTTGGCCTGGACGGTTCAGCAGTTAAGAAAGAGTATAAACTAGAGGTATAAAAATTTCTTATAAATATGGTGGCATACATCCATATAACCAATATGAATGTAACCCTTCTAAATCTTTCGTTTTGGAGAAACCCAAATGGTCTAGGATCTCCTTGTTCGAATAATACAGAAATTATCCAAAGTAATGACGACTTCGCTCCAACCTTTAAATTAAGGACCAGGGCAAAGCTTATCCCTGCAAGTAAAAGATAAATCCAGGTGTGCCAGTCCAAAGGTGACAGAAGCGCAGACATGTCTCCTTGTTGGAAATATCGTTCCCGTTTTATAAAAGTCTGGTACCTGTAGCTCAACACATTGGGAGCATAAGGTGCAATTGTAAGAGTACCGGTACTTGTATGCCTTGCTTGAAAGAGTGCACCATGGGTTTCAAAGAATGCCAAGCATATTGGAAGAAAAGTACAATTGTGATGTTTTAGATATGTCTCCATAAATTCACAAATGCTTCCAAGAGCTCGTGGAACAATGTCGTAGGACTGTAACGTAAGGCATGCCTGTCGCTCCTTGTTATCAATGTCAAAAGTAGCCTGAACAGCGTCTTTGTATTTGGAATGCAGATCCGTCCAGTTTTGTTGTATTTCCAAAAGTGTTGTAGATAATGGTAGCTCAATCATTGTGATTTGCAATAAGGAGCTGTAAAACGTTAGCAAATCACTGAGGTATATTTTGTCGACGGTGATACAAGCATAGCATGCTAAATATATTGAGCTAGTGTTTTGTTCGACGAAAATTATAAGTGCACTGCTAATTGTTGAATACGCCATGACTTCTCTATACGAACTGGAAAAGTTTCCATAAGGTAAATAGATAATGCATGGAATATAAATCGGGACAGTATATTTAGCTGCAACTTTTGCATTTAGATTCAGAGGGTTAAAACTATTGACCGGAAACGTAAGATCTGCAACCAATGCAAGCTGTGTTGGAGAAAAGTGTTGGATTTCTAAAAGATCTGAATTAATTTCGAATAGTTTAAGATAAGACAAGTCGTTTAGGCGCCTTGTTTTCAAGGTAGATAAAGTATTATTTTGTAACGCTTTAACTTTTTCAAGTAAGAATACATGTTTATAATTAAGAATCACACATTGGTTTAGAACGCAATGGTAAAAAACATTTTGAACAAAAGCTGTAAATTCATTCCACAAAAATTCCACTGTAAAATTGTTCAAGGGGGGAAGAGGTGGTATTTGCAGGGTAACTTTGTTTGAACTGCATAACTCCAAGGATATCAACAACAGCACAAGACTGATTTTTTGTACATGTATATGCTCCATTGTACAGAGTGAGTGCTAATCCAGACCAAATAAATATTTTGAAATGTTACGAATCGTAATCTATCAATTTAAGTACATATGTATGTACCGAATTATTCGGTGATTATTACTACTGACCTTTATTTATCTCTTTAACCCTGGCCCTGAAATCCAACGTTTCGTAAGGAACGTATTCCATGTAAGAATAATAATCGATTAATCAGTCAACAGTATTTTCTAAAAGGTTTTGTAGCATTTAGAGATGTATTATCTAAAAAGGAATTGCAGACATTTCCCAGACAGATATTTCATTGAGTACAATATTCCTTTTACATAATATCCGGTCGGAACACTGACTGATGAAAGTACGTACTTAAGTTGCTTTTATTTAAATAAGTATTGATCCGAATTGTCTATAGTCTAGGTTTGAAAAACTTTGCAGAAATATTCCCAAAAGTACACAACCTGTTTTCGCTTCCAGTTTAACCTCATAGTAAAAATTATCCTTTATCCAAATATAACGCATTTTTTACGGAATGCATACATACATAGCTTCAATAAAACGAAAAGCAATTTGAATTATTATGGTATCCATCCAGTGGATTTTTTACTACAAGTAGAAGCGGTTCAAGGTCTTTAGAAAGTGAGTAAAATGCTACACCATAATATTTAATACCTATAAAGGTTTTTACAATGGTACACTTCTCCCGTTTTAATTTCATACGACGGAATAACCTTTTCCTTCATATGTAACTTTCAATATTTCCTAAAGTTGTTTGTGTTTTCAAGACGCTAGATTGGCAATCCATTAACAATCTACTTGGAATAAGTAAACATGGTAAATCGTACGTGTGATCATCTTTAGGTTTTTTTGCTTGTTATCTTTGTATTTAGTTGACTCCATAATACGTACGATTCTGTGATGCTTCTAAATTAATTATTACATTAAAACATTCCATATATACTAACCTATTGGCACTTAAAAACTGATAGCCAATTTTTGTGTATCCTCCACCTACATCCCACATATTATGTATTTCCTCTTTGATTGTACATCCAACAAAAAACCTTTTTTTCACATTGAGGTGAAAAAAAAATTAAGCTTATAAGACACTGACAACCTCATTCACCAATGTATAGCTTACATATATTATGACAATACATATGATGCAAGAGCAAGGCTTAAATTGTAAATTTAAAAGTCAGGCTCTAAGTCTGTTGTACATACATCTACAACGAAAACGTTTGGAACATGCTTGAAATACAATACCATATAAAACATTCTCAAAACATTTTTGAAAAAAATTTGACCATGAACAGAAATAGTATCAACAAACGTGACAAAACTGCAGGTTTAACATTCACAGTATACTCATTTTTGAAGGTTGAAGAAGTGGAAGCTAGGATATACATGGAAGTATTGTAAAAATCGAGATTACAGAGAATGACCAATCTGGAGATTTTTTAACACACCTGTGTATATGTATAAGCTACAGTTTAGATGCCACTTGCCACTATTTTGATTATATAGGTTATATACAGTATATAATATAGTCACATATTTAATTTACTGTTTGCACCAACATCCACTTGAAATGAATGAATGAGATTGCGTGTTATGAATGTGTACATATATGAAGTTTTTAAAAGAGCTTGTCTACTTGTAACTGGATGACGATAACACATAGCTTTTCCATTATTACCATACATGAATTAAACTTACAGATAACAAAGCCACCGTTGTCTCTCTTCAGTTTCTCCTCAGAATTCACAACATACACATTAAATTTTTGTCTAAAGCATTTTTGAACACCTTTAACAATTCGCAGTTTTCAACATGTTGACTGCGTTAATTCTTTTGGTATCGGCAGCGTACCTTCTTTATCAGTTTTTGAAGCCAAAGCGTCCCGATAATTTTCCACCGGGTATTTTAAAAAAATATTTAAATTGATTGATGCAAATCCTGTTGTTTATCTTAAAAAATCGGAACATTGAATGCAGGTCCTCCAAACTATCCTATTGTTGGTGGAAGCTTGATTTTACCCAAACTTGCTAAGACCGCTAACCAGGCTTTCCTTAAACTTGGTGAGATCTACGGTCCTGTGACAGGCCTTTATCTGGGAAATAACCGCACGATAATTATCAATGGATATGAAGCTGGCAAAGAATTTTACAACCGGGATGAATTCCCACATCGTCCTAACTTTTTCATAGCTACTTATCGATGGGGTGGAAGAATGTTAGGTTTGTCTTCCTTAATTTAATGTTTTTGATGTCTATTGCACTTGCAGAACATTTTAAAAAATAGTAAAAACTGATGAGTCGGTATTTGGTTTTGTAAATACATGATAAAAACTCCAATGTTTAATACTTTATCCATTAGGTGTGTTTTTCGCAAATGGAAAAATCTGGCAAGAAAACCGAAGGTTCGTACTTCGTCACTTGCGGGACTTTGGGTTTGGTAAAACCAGTATGGAGGGTATGATCCATGAAGAGTCAGAGGAATGTATAAATTCAATAATTAAATCTATGAAGGAATCAGGGTCAAGCTCTATCATTCCCGTTCAGGACAAATTTGGAGTTTCAGTAATTAACATCTTATGGGCAATCATGGGTGGCAAACGTTATCGACACGATGATGACAAATTTAAGAAAACTCTGCAAGCAATTCAGGAATCTTTTAGATCAGGAAACCCTGGTGGTAATCTTGTCGGAACATATCCATTTTTAAGACACTTTCCATATTTTAAGCAACAATTTAAAGCCATTACTGCTGGATCTGATGCAATCTTTGAAATGTTGGAGGTTACAACCTGAACTTTTAAATAAGAAGTATTGGAGCTACATAGATAAAGGTGTGGTTGATTAAAGCAAAATTGTTTTATTTTCACCTACATAGGTTTCCATTGAAGAGCACAAAAAGACGCGAGATCCGTCATCGCCCAGAGATCTCATAGATGTATATCTTCAAGCGATAGAGGACACTAAGGATGATCCCAATACAGCCTTTTTTAGTAAAATTATTTGTAGCGCTGATGGATTTTCTAAAGTCAAACACTTAATTTAATATAAATGTTTTAAAACCATGTTTTAATTTTTTACAGAGGATCAGCTTGTACAAGTGTGTAGCGACTTTTTTGCGGCTGGTGCAGAAAGTACGTCAAATTCTATTGCATTCGCTGTATTGCATATGATACGAAATCCTGACATCCAGGAAAAGGTCCACAAAGAGTTGGATACTGTGGTAGGAAGGGATAGGCTTCCATCTTATGAGGATAAGCAAAAGTATAAGAAAATAATTTCATACAAGAAACCATTAAGTAGGTTTTAAGGAGGAGTGATGACTGATCTTAAATTCCCTTAGTCTTCCCTACACATTTGCTGTCCTAACGGAATCGTTTCGAATGTCACCTATTGCCCCTGTATCTGTTCCACATTATAACTTTGAGGATGTTAAATTTATGGGCTACAACATTCCTAAGGTAGGTGAATTAATAAATTAAACTGGAACAAATTATGATTTTTAAAACTTGGTCTTAAATAGTGATTTTTTATACATAGAACACTTGGGCAATGGTAAATTATACCTCCATTAATATGGATAAGAATTATTGGCAAGATCCAGAAAATTTCCGACCGGAAAGGTTTTTGGATGCGAATGGACAGTTTGCCAAAGATAAATTGGATCACGTGTTTGGTTTTGGTGCAGGTAAATAGGACATAATAATTTTTATCATCAAGCTCGACTTGTTGCTGGTATTAGTATTGACCAAAATCTAAAACTGTATTATTTTAATAGGAAAGAGACAATGCTTAGGGGAGCCACTTGCACGGATGAGCAATTATTTGTTGTTTACTGCTGTAATGCAACGGTTTAAATTTGAACTAGTTCCTGGACAGCCTAAGCCATCAATCGAGCCTGTTGATGGATTCACGGTAGGACCCGAACCATTTTCTGCTAAAGTGACACTTCGTTTTTAAAGTAGTTAGTAATATTATTAGTATCTACTTTACTTTCAGTTTGCATTTATGAAATCTAGTGTAATATTGATTTGATTGTTAAGTAAACTTGCAATTTACTTACTACGTTATTAGAAATCTCAAAATTCATAAGGAGTATGCTCTTCTATTTTTTGGTAACGGTTCTCACAGTACATCACATTATGTACATAAGTAGGGCTGTATTTAAACTTTTGGTTGAAGACAGGCATATTTTAGAATTTAATACGCTGAAACTTTTGCTTTAGTATAACTAACAAACTCTAACGGCTATGAGAAGACCACGGTAAGGAAGCAAAATCTCTTGAGCCTTTTGTTACTCTGGTCATGCCTAGATGGAAATGTATTGCAGCTAAGTAAATGCCAAGCAGGTATACACTTAGTCGTAGAGCAACAGCGCAGCGCTGAGCATCTTCGATCGTCTCGATATTACAACTTTGAAGTCAGCTTATCTTGTGAACGCTGTTTAGCAAAGATTTACTTTTTAAATTTTACATATGCATTTGGAATAGCATTTCATAATATTTTCATTGCCATCAGATCATCGTGGGCAGTTTTTATGCACCTGCAGGTAATTAACAATCTTATCATGGAACAAGCTCTACCGCGTTAAATTAATTGTCATGTCCTGTGGATAGCTGCTTTATTATTAGTATTTACTATCTAAATTCTTCAGAGATACATTTTGTTTATGTTAGGTAAATTATGATAACGATGGTACAAAGAATGCTTTTTGCGTACATCTGTTTACGTTACATGAAACTTGATTGAATAAAAAATACTCATTATGCCTTGCTCCTTCTACTTTTTTTGTTTCACTGATATTTCAGTTGCTTCAAAAGTGTTAATGATAATGATAATGTGCACTTCTATCACTTCTAATTCTCACGCAATTCGCTACTGCACAAAGAAGTACATACACTATTCCAAGCTATAAGCTAAAAAACAACGGAAAGTTTATAATATCATGTCATGATTCAGCCATGAATTTTCAAGCTTTATTTCCTATTTCAGGACTACACATTTAAAGACCAGTTTTCTTCATACTGGCATATGGGTCCTGGTCTCCCTCTCTGTACGATTCTTTTATTTGTCGTGTCGTGATGTGATGAGGATGAGCATAAGGAAGCTACCTGTTCTTACCACTAAAACTATAGCTCCAAAATGTTGAGCCTCATCATTACAATAATAAAACGGTCATTTAAGGGGTAATTTAGTTTTATTTTATTCAAATGTCCACGAAGAAACTGCATTTCTCTGATTCCAATCTTGGTTCAAATTCGCTTTCTACATTATTAAAAGTCCATAATAACCACAGCTTTGAATTCTTTTCTTGTACCTTGATTTTTCGATAGCAGATCAAGAATAGCAATCATTTTTAACCGGTCATAGGCATAGTCAGCAGCATTTAAACTAGTGACCAAGCATGGCTTCACTTGGCATTGGCATGCTTGCCTCCATGTCAGTTGTAGATGATACTAGCGATAATGACAAGAAAAAAACTGATAAAATATATATTTTTACATACTACTACATTGGGTAAAGTGTGAGGTGTGGAAAAGGCATGACTTTCCTCAGTCAAAGTGACAGTTTTACAACCATTTAGATCAGCGTTTGCTCTTCACTCTCGGAAAATATAAGCATTTGCTGCCAACAATCTTCTTTTTTATGATTTCCTCCAAGAAAAAAATGCAAGGTATAATAGATCAAAGCAAGATTTGGGGATGTGAAGTACAACAGTACAAACATAGTAAGCAAAACGTGAACATGCACACACATGACACCACATCACCGATACCATCCCCGGTACTAGCACCACCAAATAAAAATGAATCAAGGGAGGCGAGACGGGTTTCGTTTTTCTACTTCCACAAAAATCATGACAACTTTTACTCGCTGACGGGACCGTTTACATAAAATGTGTAAAATGTGGACACATAGTAAACCTGCTAGCCTGTAAGGCTTGTCCTTTAGCTTGTGAGGTATCATCACATCACATTAAATCATGATGTAATCGTTTTCTTCTCAGTTCCCCAACCCATGAATGAACATCAACAAACAACAACATCAGCACACATCCACTTAATTCATTTAATTACCATTTTGATACGCTTATTACAAGATTAAACACCTCTTTAAAGGAACTAATGCGAGTTTACCCTTCTTCATCATCGTAATAAAGCCCACCAACCACGATCCACTAATATATTCTTTTAATCAAATACATAACCAAGAAATTAGCCAATACTGTAGCATCCTCAAATAGTGATAAAAGTGCTTTTAAAAGACATCTCAGCCTAATTTAAGTACTTTTAAATAATTCCTTTCTGTCCTTTTGATTTTTAAGGTTTGGATAATAACGAATATTTGATTGGGTTATTGATTTTCTGGAATCTGATGAAAAAACTTATGACTAAGCTGTTATTTCTATCTCAGTTGTTTTTCTGCTTCAGTTGTATGTGCGTCCTTCTTTAAACCGGATTTCTTATGCGGTGAGATCCGGAGAGAGAGATAAAAATCTGTAAAAAGAAGTCATGGGATTTTTATAAAGAGCTTTTATTTCTTCGATTGCCGATTTTTCTATATTATGCTATTGCTCTGTGTTGATGTGACTGATGCTGGTAGAGAAGAGATGAAAAAGCATTTACTTTGATTTTTAAAGATGACGATGATTACCGGTGATGTGAATGCCAAATGTCAAAGTTTTTCTTTTTTTGCAGAGACCAAAGAAAATATTGCATCGTCACTTTCATCTCATGGAGATGAATAATGCCTAACTGCTTCGGAGTGAAGAGGATGAAGGCACGCAGGACGCAGGGTGTCTTACAATAAAAAGCTAATCATCCTTTTACTCTAGATACATACGTCATGGTGAAGATGAAGAAGACAGACGTACATTTTCTCTCTCTCCAAAAGAAGCAAGTATGATTTCGCGCATTTCATTGAATCTCCTCTTGGAACAAAAAGGTGAATCTTTTTATTTGGCGTTTATTGATATGAATTGAATCAAAATGTGCATTTTTAATATGAAGGTTGTAATGTATGAGGATGTAGTTTAGTTTATGATACTCTTCTCCGTACATACAAGATACAAAATATGTTGGTAAGTGGAAAGTGGATCCTACTGGGCGACATGGAGATTTTAGTGACCAGTTTTGTCAGAAGCTCCTGTGCCGACACTGTGCTCACTTTTACATGCACACACACACTCCTTCTTGTTGTCCCAATTGATTTACTCCCAAAGTTGGTACTAAAACAGCAAGAAAAGCGGAGTAAGAGAGAGGAACAGAAGGGAAATGCTCACTCACGACATGACATTCCGTATAAAAAAAGGGCAAAAGTATTGTATTTATACGGCATGGATTACAAGAGTTTTTAGAATTTAAAACTTGTCTTTGCTTTCCTATATATATGTGATATCAATATCACGGCATATTTCATATACCCCTTTTGTTTTTACTCTTTCTCACTTTTTCTTCTTCAAGTACATTATGATGACGGTGCTCGCATAATCATTTATGTGATGTGATGAGCATGATTGTAAATTTTTTGAAAAAATACGAAACAAGATCAGACATGTCAAACTCATCTTAAGAGAAGTATAAACTGTAAAAGAAGTAGTAGGAGCAGCAAAAACACAAGCACACACACGGTGAAGACCAAGACGGTGAGTGAACTAAAAGTCTTGATGTGAGAAGGAGATGCAGCTTATGAAAAAACCGGCATTAAAAGCAATGTGCAAATCTATAGACAAAAATCTCATTCCTATTTCGTCTTTTAAGCCACCAACAACGGAATTTCAGCAACGGATTTGTTTTCTCTTAGTGTTTTTTAAATAAAACTTTAAGAAATAAAATAACATGGTTTGCGGTGTTTCTTTTATAACCATCAAAATACGTTATTATGCCTGCTGCTCATCCATCTCTTTAAATATAAGTATGCAAAAAATGTATTTTTTATTACAGATTTCTTGCGGTGTGGTGGGATGGTAGTGGTGATGCTAGCAATAAAAGTATATCATTTGATATGACTTTTTACAATAAATATTTTCATCATCCTCTGTCAACCAGTCAGTCTCTCATAATCTGATCTGATATATACGAAGGGAATCATTACCTTTAGCGAGAAAATATTTCGGACATTCATGTTTTCTTAGGTATATTTTTGCGTATGTAATTTGAATACCAGAAGGAATGGGGTAATGATTGTAGTTTTCAAGCTAAAGACTAAATGACATTTTTAGACAATGTTTCATTTCGCCCCAATTATAATTTAACCCTTTGCCAAAGATTCACTGTGTGACAATGTCGAGAAATACATCGTTTTTGTGTATTAAATTTTTGGTACCTATCATAAGTACTTCTTGTGACAAAAAATTGACAAATGGACAGTCCCACTCGACGTGATGTGAGCGTGGGCCCAAAAACTGAAATATGGACTAGATGCCATACGGATTTAAGTTGCATTTATGATGGGAGAAGGAAGGAACCGTTTAAAGTTCTGGTACACAATTTAGAATATTTTATACAACACACTTTTTATCCGTTTGATACGGTATACGCTTAATAACCTTTTAATCAGACAACCCTTTCATGATTCTATAATAAACTGCATGTACGCTATAATATCTCGTGTATGTTGTGTTCGTCTTCCTGAAAGGATGACTGATGATTGTCTCCTTGATTGGGAAGAGAATATATATATTTTGTGCTAAGATACACAATAACGTTTACATATCCCACCACCATGTTATGCAAATGTATAAAAGCACAACAAGAGTAAGATGACGATGACGACCCTTGACTTTGACTCTGTTACTCGCGTGATTTACGGTCCTACTGTGACTCCATAAATTCTCGTCACTCTGTTCTTTTACTCAGCTCGGACATAGACTTGATAGTGATGACGATCAAGGCCTGGAATCTGTCTCTTTTACCTGTTGCTGTGTTGTCCTCTGCTTGTACTGCCATTAATCCATGTTCCTCTGTTCATTCAGTAAGATTTAAAAATGCATTTTACCTTACCATGCAATTTATATGCATGTCTTCAGTGACTGACTGACTGGGCAATCGAGAGAGTCAGCTCAGTAAGTAAATTGTAGCTAAAATTAAACCTTATATTATAACAAAAAAACATATCGCCTCAATCTCTGCCGTGCATCGTATCCATTCTCATCATCAATTTTCAAATACGAGTCAGGCAAAGCATGCACCGTCATCCTCATCAGATGCAGCAACAGCAGCAGTAAGGATCAATAAGTACCTGAACGTAATAAGTGCAGTGTTGGATGATAATGTGATACGATATGATCATTCTCGGGATTTACTATGTAATTTTTCCTTGGATTGACAAAGCTCTCTATATGTAAGTATACCTTCTCATGTCATGATGTCCAACTATTTCATCCTTTTTCAAAACAGCTACTATTATTGGGGATGCGTACACATATCGCATCAGATTTAAACCAGATGATCATTCATTACTTACCTTCTATGCATGTTTCCGTTCTTTCCTCCGTGACATATGTACATTTACTGTGGTGGAAACACAGAAGCAGAGGAAATCAGTGAGTCCACATCATGAGCAAGATAGATTGCTGTTTTGAGATTTTGACTCAAAGAGAGAAAGAGAAGGTTGATGGTAGTAAAATTGTTGGTACATTGAAAAAGGCATGGCAGTATAGGTAGGTGGACGAATTACATGACAAGAAGCCTTAACCGCCCACACGGAGATCGTGATCTCATCCCTCAGCCAAGCCTTTCCGATCATCAGATTGGGAGAAACCACAGGAGCGGAAGAAAATCGTGCTAAACTTTTTATTTCTTGTGCACTTACAAAAATGCTATCTCCTAAACCGATCTCGTCTTCTTCCCAATCCGTCTGAGATCCGTATATATAGCTTGGCTCTAATACACAAGTGATTGACTGTCCGTTTCGTCTGTGATGATGATCTTTCATGAATGAAGTGAACCAGTGCACTTTTGTCGAATGACGAAGGCTTCTGTGAGCAATCATGATTTTGTCCTTTTTCCCTCTATGCTCCCGTTTTCCATTCCTCGTATATATATCCAAAGTACTTGTATACGTTTATAATCGCCCTGCATAGTTTTCAAGCGGCTACTTACAGTTTATATTACCTGTTAGGATCTTAAAAGTATTTTTTAATTAAAATAAGGTAAAAAGCTCATTTAAATTTGCCTGATGCACCAAATCCGTCAAGAAAGTAAACAAAAGTAAAGACAAAAATGAAAAGATGCTAATTAATGGCTCAAGTCCACACACTTATCATAAGCACCTACATAAGTACAGGCTTTCTCAAGAGCGACAAGACAATTACACCTAACTAACCACATTTTTAATACACAAAAGAATCCTCTAAAGATCTAATTATAATTAGCTGTGAAAAAATGATTAGGAAAAAACATGCATATATATTCATAGATTTTTATTATACACACTCGTAATAATTGCCATTATAGTTGAATGAATACGTGTTCAAAAGGATATTTTCTCGTGCTCTTTTATTTTCTTGTCGAGCTGTAGTCGTAAGTCACATATTTTGCTTTTGACGGACGTTCCGTTTTGTGTGCTCTTTTTTTCTTACTAACGTTCTGGTAACCATAATTATAATACCTGTAATATGCTCCCTTTGACGGTAGTAGTGGTGGCAGGCAGCTGTAAAAGTAATAATAATTATGACGAAAGCCCTGAGGGTTCCACTAAAGGACGAGTTGTAAAAACAAGCTTCTCACGTGTGCATGTGTGTATGAATGTATATAATATACATTTGTAGATGAAATGCTGGTATCCGATGTACAATTTTTTATTGCAAGTTCTTATTCTATTTTTACACAAGACGTCTCCTAATATACTATAAGCAGGCTGCTGCCCATCTTGTTGAAGTGGAGTAAAAAATGACGTGAAATTAATTCGAAGAAGTTGAAAAAAGAATAAAGATGTGCAGTATGAGTTTTTTTAACGAATATAAAATCCTAATTTTTATGCATAACACACCTGGCTGGCTTCATCCTGGCTTCATATGTACACATTAAAATATTATTTTAGTTGATTCATATGCAGGCAGCCAGCTAAAAATGTCCATATTTTTATGCTTAGCAAGTAACAACTTGTCTGTCATTCAAGATGATGATTTCGACGAGTTCATACATATGAGCTATATTAATGCAAAGTTATAACATCTGCATCAGGTATACAAGTAAATGCAGGACTCATCGTCAAATGACACGACACATCATATGTACATCAGAACATGTCAAGTGGAGTGAAGAATTTTACATTGCATGGTAAATTATTACTTTGGAGTGTAGAAGGCAATAAATAAGGTCTTCTAATAAGAAGAGTTATAATAAAATGAACAATCCAACCAGCACAAAATTTTACTTTGCATTCTTCTACCACCCGCAAAATATTTACTCTTTGGTGTTTGAGACTTCTACTGCAGCAATTTTACATCTAAGTTGCAGAAATATAAATAACAAGATGAAAAAGCAGTTTTTCTAGCTGCATCATTTGCAATATTAGATGAAGAATTCAAATTGCCAAAATACACGATCATCTTATATTTTAAAGAGAGTCAACATATGTACTTCAATGATTGATTGACAGATAATTCGATATGTTAAGAGATTATGCGCAATACTCATTTAGATCTTTAAAATTTGCAACAAAAGAACCTTGAAATTTCCTTAACCTCTTAGAACTTCAAAAATCTCAGACATTTCCAGATCATCATGGATTACCTGGCGGGTGAAAGTCATTGGTGTGAACACAAGACGTGCCCTTCTGCCGTTTGAAGTAATCCTGTTTTCCTACACACGAACTTTTGGCATTACATAATTTACAGCACAAATTGTTTGATTTAAATCAACCGTAAGACTGTCGGGAATCTGTAGAATTGAGGAAGAAGATCCAAATTCCATTATGTTTTATGTACCGTTCCCTTCCATCAACAAAATATTTCCGAACGAAATGACTTTAATTTCATTTTAACTTTATAAAATACCAGTATTAAGCCATATGGCAAGAAAAATCATTAGTAAATATTCAAAACTGATGCCGTTGGCGGAACTATTTCAAAGCATCCTTGTTTAGACGTCTTTCCACAGACCGCATTGCTAATTTCGTAATAATTTTAGTCTCAAATTTTTCGTTTATCATTTTGCAAAATGAGGACTTCACAAGGTCCGTATATCAGTACAAATTATGCTGTTTGATGCAGCATGTACCTAAATAGTTTCTTTCTCTCGGGCTAGGGCGTAAATAAACACGCCAGATTACTCTTCAGCGAGTAATGCAACGTACAAAGTGAATGCTTTACAATGAGTAAACAGCTAATTGCGCTCATAGTAATAATCTTCCGTTTAAAAGTAATGACAATCTACATTTTCGCAGTCGGATGTTGCTCACATCACAGAAAGCTCTAAAATTGAGTGAGAGACAGTCGGTGGTGGTGGTAGTTGGTGGCTTGTGTGCCGACGTTAAAACAAACAGGATTTAAGCGGAGAGTTGGAGTTGATGTGCATGACAAGTTTTTTAGATTAAAGAATCGTTTTACACAGCCGCAAAAGAGCTACTCTAAAAAGGAATAAAAGCAAAGCGTCTCTCTAGCCGTATTTACAAAACCCAGTGAAAAATAACCACAATATGACGATGTGTATTATGATTACTACCATTTACAATTCCTTTAGGTAAGTACAAAAAAACACTAAGGCATATAACACAAATAGCATCATTAATTATTTTCATGCACCTGTTAATTAAGCGGACACAGGTAAAAACATAGCACCACACCACACCACCGCATTACAGTTATGATAGCATGTTGAATGTGCCTGTCGTCTTGGCAGGAGGTGGAGTGGTCCATCGTCATCATCAGTCACAACATGGCAATATATATTTTTTGTGTAAATCCCATCACCGGTTAAGAGAGTATGCCTAAATACTAATATTACCTTAAAGCACGCATGTTATTTTTGCTTGTTGCGGAAATACATATATACCTAAGTACACACACATAAAAATTAATGTTTGTAAACTTAACACGAAAAAAATACCTGTAAATAGTTTTCATACACCATGCAAGGGTAGGATTGCGTCTTGACTTCTTTACATCAAATGTAGAGCATTCAAATGGAATGGAATGATGATGATATGACATGATGAGCTAAAGGATGCGATATATATTTTCTCAAGAGTGGGGGTCGTCAGCAGTAGTGGCTTCTTGAGTTTGATTTTTGTGAGTGCCACACCTTGAGAGGATCACCGCTGGAAACGGCATGCCATATATTCCTTCCCGTTCCATCCATAATTTTCATCTTTCATAAAAAACAATCCCTTCTTCGTAATCATGACCGTTGCTGCTGTTTTACTTCTTTTCTCTATCATACGGATAGACGTAAGGATGATGTAAACGTATTATTATTTATATGAAATGGGGTGGCATTATGCAAATATCCATAGTCAATAGTACTCCTAGCTTATTGCTCTGATAAACCATATATTCTTACCTGGCATTATCATCATATCGTCATAAAAAACCCAATCCACATGACAAAAACTGTATGGGAAATGTTTTTTCATTATTTCTCATCCTAAATATTTATTATGCATTTATTTACCCCATATGAAGGAGCAAACTAACTATTATTATATTAACTACATCGTGAAAACAAACGGATACTTGTTTGTAATAATTTGGCTTGTTTAGAGGTTTATTTATATTCAATTTTATGCACATTCATTCACCACCACAAACGATAAGGATAAACAAGATGATGAAAAGGAAGGATGATAGGTATAAACAAGTGGATTTCTTTTGAGGGTTTTTTATAATAGTATTGCTTCTGGTAATGTTCCCTCCCTCCTTCCTTTGCTCGTCCGCTCACTTATTCACTTCCACCCTTGCTGTCTACATGATATTTTCTTGTGTTTTGCATCTAATTTCATATCATTTTTTAATTACCTCTCAGCAGCAGCCCTTTTCCTGTCGCTTCTCTCTCTTGTTCCTACAAACCGATTTTACATATTTTTTCTGCTAATGTGCGTGCCAATGTTTTAAGATAAGTAAAAATAAATAAAAAAGATTATTCACTGCATGTATTTAATTAAGTCAGTCAATTTTACAGTACATCAAGTTCTTTTCTCATCAGTTTGATCTTCAAAGTTCTTACGCGTATAATAATTGCCGTCATCTCACAAAGAAGTAAAATGAATACATACTTGGTGTTTATGTGATGATAATGCAATCAAAACATAACGGGTAATGATACAAGATACACTGTTGTATTCTTTTTCCCGAAAAATGACTTTTTTCTTTTTCTGGATTGTTGTAGTTGTAATGTGATTGCATGTGAGCATGCATGTATATTATATGAATGTTTGTGCCCTCCCATATCATAAAAAGCCTGTCCACCTACTCATATTAACCTGCCTGTCCCATTTGCGCTGAAGAAGAATTTACAGTGGAAATTAGGAACCGTATACGAACCTCATTGTAAACTGCATTTCATTTCCTGAATGGAAGTATCCATATATATAAAGTGCCAGGATTTGTTTTTTGTATGTTGCACTTTTAACATGGGAAATGTTTTGTAACAATCGCCAGTGTAAAAGTCCCTCTTTTGCCTTCATTTTTTAACAGATTTTTTAAAATTTGGTGTCAATTGAATGCTTACGAAATGTAGATGGTGGGAATGATATTCATTTCTTAAAATTTTGCATTTTTATTTTTTAACAGATTTTTTAAAATTTGGTGTCAATTGAATGCTTACGAAATGTAGATGGTGGGAATGATATTCATTTCTTAAAATTTTGCATTTTTTACTAAATAATTTGTGATTTTATAGTCTGAAAAAAGTACTTGGCTTAAGCTTGCGTAATTTTTCAAAGCTCTTTACAAACCATACATGTGCAAGCACGTTCGGTATACCTCTCAATGAATGTGCATATTATGCTTGAAGGTATACTCGAATGGTAAAATAAGGCTACGTACATAGTACATACATAGGCAAGCGTATTTATGCATTTTGAATTATATTAAAGTGAAAATGGGAAATTATATAGTTATCGAATATGAATATTGAAA
>JAHZNG010004658.1:0-17563 GCA_027744375.1 Orchesellides sinensis
TTCAAATGCTTCTTGTGCTGTTACGTTGAGGGATTGTGTTTGCACTCTTTCTTCGGCTCTTCTGTTGCAATCCAATGAGAAGGAGAAAAATTGTGTTTTGGTATGGAGTCATGTACCTATAAGTATTATAATGTATATTTTCTGCTATTTCTCTCAATCTTTCTGCCTGTTGTGAAAATGTGCTGCTTCTTCTGTACCTTCTTGTTGTAAATATTATCTTGTTGCTATTTTGATGATGCTACGAAAGGGATGGACGATATCATGCTTAGGTATTTTCACATAAACTAAAATGTATGATGACGAGACTTACATGTGGCTTGGTTGGTTTTATACTATGAAGAAATAAGTGTGTATGATATTTTTTGGAATAAGCAGGTTCTATAGGTATGTCATGCCAAAGGCAGAAACAGTTCTGCCCTCCTGTTCTGTCTGATGCAAGTGTTTATTTTTGCATTTCACTTCTTTGCAGTCACAAAAACAATTTTTTTGGATGCTCACACAACGCAAAACCACATTGGCTAAAAGGCTACTTTATGAATTTTCTTCTCGCACGCATAAAAAATACACATATATATAAGTCATATAGATGTACATGTAAAAACAGTGTTTAGCGTTTAAAAAGTTTGTATTCTTGACTTTTTATTGTGGTTTGAAAAAGTAAAAACTGTGGCGTGGCCAGCGTCGCTCTATTTGAATTGCTTCTTTTCAGGATATGCATATTTTTCAATTTTTACCATTGTACAATATGAAGATAGATACAGATAAGCCATTAAAAATATATTCAGAGTAACAGCAAGCATTTTTGTGGATACATGGCATACATAATAGTAGGTACCACACATAAAAAAGGAGAGTCGTATAGCATAAATATTATTGCTCCTGTTTTTATATTGTATGCTGTCATTCTGCTGGTCCTCGTGTTATAGCCTGTTTCCAAGAAGAGAGAAGAAGAAGGTATACTTACGTGCCTACATAAAGAACCCAAGAAACTCTACTGAACATTAAATGAAGACCGCTCATGAGGCACTAATGCTTATGAAATATCTATGAGATAAATTCGACTTTACCAGAAGAACCAGGTTTCTATATAAATGAAGCAAGAAGGTGCAAAATCTATATATTGACCCATGCGCGAATGCTATCAAATAAATGCATGCGTTCATTCTATTCTTTATGTACGCTTATCCTATACTATGCACTCACTACCATCCCCCTAAAAAGATGAAGCTATCTAGAAAAGAGTAAAAAGTGAACGTCAGGCAAAAAAGCGACACTGTGAAAACATATCATGTTGAACAAGAACATGTGCATGGATGTGGTGATGTGAGTTGTAATGTAAAACCAAGTATTGCATGATAAGTTTTTATTACTCCTTTTCTATTATAGTGGTTGGGGAAAGGAAAGGGAAGACAAGATTTTTGGCTCTCTCGCTGAAAGCGTTTTTAAAAGCTTCCATCCTACCCGTTGCCCTCTGAGTCATGTTGTGTGATACTGCATCGTATACATATGTACATGAAGTTGGTGCTGATATTGTAATGCTATATCATGCTTTTGGTAAAAAATGGGTGTTTTTATCATCTTTTAACTAAACCTATACGCTCAGGCGTCTCCTGCGAATCATGTAGTCACGATATGATGAGTATGATTCCAATGATTCCATTATCCCTTGGTAAAATATTTATACACAGGTAATACATTGCATTACTTTTTGTGCAATGAATACTCATGGTTCATGGAAGCATAACTAACATCACGCTACGACTACTCCTCATGAAAACGTTAGAAACTCCTGAATAGATAGATGTATACCTATTACCTATATGTGTAGTAGGTTTTCCATTGTGTATAAAATGCGTCAATACACACTTCCGGAAAAAACGCTGTTATTATTGTTGTTATTAAAAGTCATGCTCTTTTGTCGATGCCTAAACGGAAGCCATGCAATAATAATAACAATATGAGAAGAATCGCTAAGAGTCACAACTGGACGAAAGGAAGGAAGGAAGCTAATGAATTTCAAAGCTGAAAGAAATCAAAAACGTCATATGTAGGTATTTTTGCGCTTAGACACGTCCGACATAAAGCATACATAGAAAATCAAACAATACCAACACTGCGTATTATTATAGTGTACAGTAAAAATCCATGCAACCTTCTAAATTTTCAAAAGTATGATGTATTTAACTACTTATTTTAATCAAGCTTTATGTGCATTCCGAAATGGGTTTTTTCTTATCCCTCAACAGTTATACATTTAACGTATCCAAAATGTAAGAAATGCTTGAACAGTTATGGAATTTTAATTTCATGTTTCTACTAATTACAATCACTTTTAATGTCGCAAAATACCGCATAAGATTGACTCTGTATTTGTTTTTTTTGCTAGCATTTGCATTCCTGATTTCGACTTACTGAAAAATGCGCAAAGTAGGTGTATACACGTCTTTTTAGATTTTATGTTTTCTACCTGCAATACCAACGTTGTATTGTTCCAAACCTACACTCCTTCTTGACATCATCAAATTGATGCAATCACCATTCAAATACGTACATAAATCCTTACAGTCCACTATATTACGTTTAAAATTCGCAGCGCCTTTCGCCCTTCCTGCGAAGAAATGCTCATCCTAGAGTAGAGTACATTCAAAAGACAATATGGCATGGCAATCTATTACTCATCCTGAGAGGAGAATTGCATAAAGAGAGTGGTAATGGATAACGGAAGTGAGAATAGCATATAAAGGGTACACTTTACAATATTATTCTAATATGGCGTACTAGGTGACAGTTGCGTTCATACATTCTACACCCACACCTGTGGATTTGCTTGTTTATTAGCATTACAAAGACGCTATATAAGAAGTGTAAAAAAATGTACGCACATAAAGCAGGTACTAAGTAATATTTAAATCACTGACCGATTAAAGTTTAAATATGCCTAACTTTCCTGACTAACTGGTAACTGGTATGATAGAAGCAATATGTGAGCGACCGAATGGGCAAAAAGATAGTAAAAGTTACAGAAACACTTCACCTGCTAAACACTGATTAAATCCCTCATTCTTAAATCCGTTTCGTACCTTGTCTTCTCTATTTTCTACCAGGAAACAAACCAATACAAGCGAATCACTATTGAAGCATCTAAATCCAATGACGTAACCTGGATGACGCACTAACATTATATTTCTTGCTACATGACAAATGTACATTATAAGTATAATATGATGGCAATGAAAAATATTTGAATAAATAAGCACAAGAACATTCAGAATAATTCCTAATTTATCACTACTTATGAACATGTCCATGAGTTCAAGATTTTATTACATTATACACGTATTATAATTTTGTCAACAACAACTCGCTGCTATTTAATTGTAGCACAGTTTAATGATAACACACACACATGTTCATCTCTTTCTCCTACAACGACGTAATATATGTATATAATTATCATAGTTTTACAGTACGAGGAAAAAGGTTTACCGAACCACTTCTGCAGTTTTCAAACATAACAACTTACATATATCTCTCTTTGATCCTTAAATAAAAATTAAACACAGTATTTAGATATTATACCGTCCAAAATCTGTACTTGATGATGATCAACGAGACTTGTCTTATAAGATTTCTTATTTTTAGTTTCAAATATTATTCAAATATGTCTCGTCTACCTAGACTCGTGATTTCGATCTTTGGAATGTTTTTCCTGTTTCATACGACTGATATATGTATTTTATTTCATAGGATTAGAACTTTATATAAGTTAGTAGTTAACGTAGTTGATTGAATTTTACAGTTTAATCTTACAGAACAAGTGCCTGATATTTGTAATGTAGTAGGCATCTATCCTGTAAGTCGATACAATGGCAATAGCGCTGTATATAGACAGTTTATTTCAGATCGAGAAGTGAGTCAATTTCTTTCTCATCAACCTCTGACTTTTTTGCTGAGGAACTGTCGACTACCTACAATTCCGACAAAAAATTCATTCTAATCACCTTGATAGCTCTAAGGGAAATCTTCAATTTTTCGAATCACAAACCTCAAAGGACTTGAGTTCTTCGTTGAGTTCTTTCTCTATATCTTCCTCGTCGGTATCAATACTGTCACGTTTCTTTTTACCCGATTCTGTTCGCAAAGAAAAATTTGAAATCGTATTATGTAAAAATATGTAAATATGTAAATAATATAAAACATTTACAATGAAAAACATACCATCTTCACTCATTGATTCTTTGAGTAAAGTAACCCGGTAAAAGTAATTTCGCCAGAAATTCTCCTCTGAAACGACCTGTTAATTATAGTTTCAGACACATTAAGCATATGCATAAAAAAGAACAAAAGTACCGATTTTATAAGACAAAAATGTGTCGACGTACTTTAGGGACTAGTTCAAATCTCATCTTTTCTAAGTTCGGATCATCCTTCAAAATAGCCTTTGCGATTGGTGTCATCTCTTCATAGTCCCAAGCGAATGAAACCCCACTAGGTGGACTTCTAACAAAATTTCTTCGATCCTATTTAAGCAACCCATGATTAACTACGTTTTCCGAAGGTTATTTTACTATTACGTACGTACGTAGTCGTATTACTAACCGTGGACAAAGACAAAATTTCTTCTTTAAGGGCTTCTTCCTTAGGGTGACCCGCCCATGGAGCCACTGCAGTATCACCTTTGGAACCTCTCGACTTCAAAAATGATTCATGTTCTTTTTGGAATTCACTCAAGATATTCTGAAACCATAATACAGCACTTATGTATCAACTTACAACACACTATATAATTATATTTGTCTTTATCCGGTTAATAAACGTACCGTATCCTTAATTTTCTGACCAGCTCCTTTGATAGAAGAAAATAGGGACATACCCAAACTTTTCACCTTCCCAAGGCCAGCTGCTGCATGGCCTTCTGCAGCAGGGTCCTCCTCGAGAATCTGCTCGATTTGTCGATAGGAAATCAAATTGACGCATTAGTTACAGTTTTTTAAATATTTAAAGAAGGGAAATAATGGACACATACAGCGGGTGTTTTTACCTCAGGCGGGACCTTGATGTTTTTACGTACCTCTTTGTCCGAGTCAGCACCACCAGTTGCTGTTGAAGCGTCTGAACCCTTATCTGGGGTTATATTTCCTTTTTGTGATGATGGTTCCTGAGTTGGTGCGGGTGTTGATTCTGTTGCTGCTGCAGGGTCTTCTTCTTTCTTAGCTCCTCCAAACCACGATGGCAATTTAATTGAGTTCGTTACTGAAGTCAATACACTATTGAATTTTGAAATTTACCGATTACAATTCATTAATTTCCAAGCAATATATTTCAATCTACCAAATCTCAAATATTTTATTAGCCTCTCATATCAAATAAAAGCACAAGGCAAACCTTGAATTCAAAACACTAGACGCTGTTGAAGTCGCAGTTGGATCAGCAGTCCCAGCAGTTGGACTGTTATTTTCCCCACCCGTAGCAGCTGCAGTTGAATTTGATTTCTCATTACTTTCTCCACCCCCTGCTGGTTGTTCTTCTGTGGGGGCCTTCTTCCCTAAGAGGCCTCCAAACTGAGAGGTCAGTCCAGACAACATGGTCAAAGTTTTCACTACAAAACTAACAGTATTAAAAACTAGAGTAGAAGGGTCTCAAGGTAGATAATTAGAGTTCTTTTACACCACTCCGTTTTGGCTACTACTGCATCAACTTCTCCTCCTTTGAATGATAATGAAGTGAAAAAACACAAAAAATGATGAAGATGACTTGATTTTCTGACCGTCTGTTCCGTCGCCTTCACGTCCACCAACCAAAACCAGTAGCAGCTATATAGTACTAGCCCTCACACCAGTATATCCACATCTACAATTACAACTTGAAAAATACTTAACACGAAGACGACACAAGCCCAACAACTCTTTTATACTAAACAGAAGGGCTAAAAGTGGGGATCCTCCCTATCGATCGATCGATACACGCTTTCCACATACACATACAGCTCAGCACCACCACCACCACTCCAATACTGTTCTCTGCCCTTTACGGCACGAGCTTAAAGTGCTGGAACCCGAGCAAGTAGCAGCAGATGACTGGGAACTAGAAAGTGAGAGAGAAAGAGACGTGAAATTCGCAAGTAACACAAGAAGTGTCTCTCTTATATGTGTGATATCTTACGGCATGCATTAAATATTCCCAACTAACTTACTTTTTTACTTCTTATTCTTACACACACATAAAGTATATACATACGTCTCTACTTACTCCACAGTTTCCTCCTTCCTTTATATGCTTCTTTCTCCTCTCTCTATCACCAACCAAACCCAGTAAACTGCTTTTCCTCCAGACACTAACACCAAGTAAAGGTCTCCTACAAAAAGAAAGCAAAGAAATGGGATTGAGCCACACACATACTTTTAGACTCGGGCACAATTCACTGTCTGTCCGAAAGGCAGCTCTCTCTCTCTCTCTCTTCCTCCATGGATTTCCTCCACTTACAACAACCATTCACGCAACTCTCACTCACTCCCTACATATCCCAACCTTGTACTCTATGAAGGAAACACATTCACCTTCTCCAGTAGTCCACACAGTAATGTTTACATTAATATAATAATATACCAGAAGAATCTGACCTACGATATCCCTCCTGTGTGCTGGCTTGGTACAGTTGACCACGTAAAGCGCTGATAAAATGTTTCTCCAGAAGGAACAAGGATGCCACTGCCTCTCCAGTCTTCTTCCTCACTCCTCTTCCAACTTGTATTCTTCTCCTTTCCTTTTGCAAACAATATTCAATAAGCACTCATAAAATCACTCAAACTACGCCACATGCTGACGCAAACCTAATCACAAAGCTTTAATAAAAGGCATTTAAAAAGTTAAATGCACTCTTACTAAATACCAACCTTAATTTCCTTGAAACGTAATATCAATCACAATTTTTGGAACTGGAATATTATTATTATTTTTAATACCAACTTCCTGCCTAAAAACACAAAGAAAAATAAAGAACACTTTGAAAAATTATTTTAAAAGACTTGTCTTTGTATTTGTTTTAAACTGATGCTGACTTACAAAATCAATTTGATGGTCCAAATGACACCACAAAAACAAACCTGTTGTTGTTAAAAAACATTTACGTGCATACGTCAGCTGCTCATTCACTACTATTGTCCATGTGTACAAAGCAGATGCGGCGAGCATAATATTCAAAGCAGATATACATTAGGTATGTGGAATAAGGATTAATGCATCTTTCACACAAAATACGACTGTTCGTGTATTACGCTACTACAATTAGACCACGTTTTACACTATCAACCCTTCATATTTACGTAATAGTTTAGAAACAATAATTAGCATTGGGAGTCACAGGGTTAGATTAGACTGGCCTTGATTACAAAGGTAGTTGATGGCGTACTATGAGTATGATTCCCAACACTATCTGTGTAGCGTTCATGCTCTTTGTGCGAAAAGGGTTGTTGCTCGTGATCGTGATTGTGGACTTTGTTCATACTACGTAAAAGCGTTTTAGGTAAATAAAAAATGCATAATGTTTCTTTGTAATTACAAATATGATACACTGATGATACAGCTAAGTAGTATAATTAGACAAAGAAACTGTGACAGAAGCGAGAAGGTTTATAATTATGATTGAATCCCATTTTTTATCTGCTTTTATGGACAAATTGAAATGATGCTTTTGCCGTACAATGCAATGACGCTATTACGTTTACCTTCAGATTCAGACCATGTATGAATTTCATATGTATTTTACAATTTGTTATATATGTTAATACATAAGCTAAAATAAACTTTTGGACAATCGGATTATATATAGGATTTTTAATTTTATTCAACTGAGCGTTTTTGTTTTGTATCACACAAAAAATTTGTTGTAAATAATATACATACATTTTTATAACAATAATTAACATGATTTTGGACTTTCTCTTTCTAAAATACATATAATATAGAATATATTTTATATGTGATGACCAACGAAACACAGTTTCGAACATAAGCAATAAAATAACGAGAAAAAATCATACACTCGAAAAAACAATAACGATTTTTACTATGCTAGTGTAACTCAATGTAATTAAAGTTTACAGCTTTATATAAAACAAAAAAACAAAACAAATTTTGTATATATAATGTAGTTGATGATGATATACAAACGCATTTTTTACTTCAATGTGAAATTTTATGCATAGTATTTACACACACATATAACTATATATATGTTCAGAAGGTACTATGTACATCATATTATAACTCTCCCCTAAAATAGCTTTTACAAATCAACTAGTACTTATAAGAAACTGAAATATATTTGAAATTCTTCATAGCATACATATATATATATATTTATAACGACTGTAAATTTTTAAAGTTTTTAGAGATGACTAAAGCGCTAGTAGCCATTTTGACATAAATGTATAATCATCAATTTAATTACCCATTGTGTATTACAACAAATACATTTGTAAGGATTTTATTATATTGTATGTATTCCTTGTTTGCAGAACTTTCTTTTGTACAGTGTAGTCAATTTTGTTGTGCCACCTTTTCTGGATCGGTATATTATGCCGGTACACGGTACAATATTAGAACGACACATATTAAACAATAATTTTAATATAGTTTTATATATTAAGATGTTGCTTACACTGTTTCATCCTAAATATAATTTCCCAGCGAATATTATTATGGCAATTTAGCATGTTTAAGTTTTAAGTTTGAGAACTTTCCCTTTTTCGCACTTTCATTTAGTCTTGCTTTGTTCCTTCCATATATAGCTGAATAGTATGCAGTTTTCCTTTGTCGCGTTTTTTCCATATATCAATCAACTAGAACAAGCATGCTGCATTTATCATGCATACTCAAAAACAAACTTTATCACCATTTACACACGATCTTAAGAAAATGCCTGAAACAGAAAAACTTTGCTATGTAAATAATGTTTATCAATATATTCTGACGGATCATTTGTTACATTTTTAGTCCCTATTTAAAGGCCAAACTTAGAAAACATCATTCATCTCAGTTTGTGCAATTAGATTAGTACGCCAAACTTGCAGTCGCAGCATATACCGATTTCTTCCAATACAAAATTTTGATTTATGCCGTAAAATATGTGACCAAAATTGCTAATTACCACCATACTGACACTTGTTTACATCATTTCATGTCTATACTTTTAAATTCTATCATGGTATGCATACAAAGAGCCAATCATAATAAAAAATTATCATGTCAATTGTGAATAATTAAAATAATAACCATAAAAATATGTTTGTATGTATGTCAGTTTAAAAATAGCTCGGTTTTTGACAAGTTATAGCCGTTTTTCAAATTTGATTAGTTACTCTAAATGCTCAATTAATTTGGCTGTAAACCACGTATTCTGATGCTCATATTCATTAACAAATTTGTATCATCTAAACATTATCAAATTTTGAGTTTCTCTGCACATGCCAATATAATACCCATCTAGCTACAGCAGACATATAAAACGTTTTTCCTAGGTATTAATTTTGTCAAAAATATCTAAACTATGATTACTCTATAACATAGTGTACAAGTAGTTTAATTATATAGCTGTTCTTTCAATGAACCCACTGTTGCCCTGCTGAACCAACCATAGCTTGTTGGTGATTGCTGAAAGCTGATGTTGTGGTTGGGGTAGTATTCGATGCATGATGATGAATTAAGCTGGATGGTGGCCCTGAATGTTGAATAGACCCTGCTCCGGACACCATGTTTCCAAGCGTCATTGTTCCTGTTTAAAAAGGACCTATAATTTTTAGCCAGTCGGTTACGAAATAATCTTTAACTACATACATTTCCCCTAAAGGATAGTCTATGTTACCTCCATTGTGAAGCTGAGAAACTGATGTAGGTCCCGTTTGTGTAGTCACTACGTTACTGATTGAATTCCCAAAGTTAAAATCAATGTCACCTCCCAAGTTTAGCTCAGTCTGCAAAACTTCGTCGACATCACAATCAAACTGGCCTAACTCTATGTTAAAATCCAAATCACTGGATGATGGGATGGACTGAAGTTTACTGTCATGAAGTTGGCTATAATTCGGATAGTAATCTTGATGATCCTATATGAATTAAATTAAAAATCAGTTACATTATTTTCTCGTATTCATTCACAAAAATATACACAAAAATGAACAACATTGCGTAGAAAGTAAAATTTACCCTTGATGGCTCCAACTTAACATAAGCACCTGACCCAACCCCATTTGCACCCACATTTTGGAATGAAGAATTAGCTGAACTTGTTGTATCAGAACCTTGAGCTTGCTGAAAATTCTATGAAACAAAAAAAATTTAAAATCAGTTTGAAATAATACTTACATTTGATAAGTTATCCGTATGATCTGATTTTATTCACTCCACAAACCTGCATGACGTAAGGAGTATTGTTGAACTCAGTAGCAGGAACCGCCGTAGGCTGCCCAGCCCCAGGTAAGAAACAGCTCGTATCGTTTATTTTCATCGTGTTAGCAAGGCTGCCAGCAAGCTGTTCAGCTCCGAACCGGTCACTTGCAGTTGTCAAGTTTGAATAGGAGCTTGCGTTGGATATAAATGGAACATAATCAAGGTTCCACGGGGACATTGGTGGAACTTGATTGTCATGAAGATCTATCACTGACTCATTAACACCAAGAATTGGACTTAGACGACCACATGAGCTTGCATTTGAACTTGCCCTCGGGCGAAAGTCGGGTGAAAGTTGTGAGAAACTGTGCAGTACCTGTACAAGAATTCCAATGAAAATTGTCTCATTAATCACACAAGTTTTTCTATAAAAATAAATTCCGTAGTATTTTTACTTTATACCCAAACAAATGTCATGAAAATCTTACCGTGGGTGATTCATCACTGCCTGGAAAAACGTCAAGCCCCTCACCAAGAGATGAGCAAGGGCTTGGTGTATCCAAAACAGTTGTACCATTCTTCAAAGCTTCAATCGTAAACAAGTAAGACAAAAGACATATTTTAGGTTGACTATATGAGAAAATGTGTTGAAATTAATTGCAACATTGCAAGCTAAGCTTATGACTTGATATTTTACGCTACTTAATGTATAATGACACTGTTACAATGTCTCATCGTTAAAATACGCTGTTAGCTTAAATAAAATGTATTCATACGATTAAATACTTTCTTCTCCCGTAACACAAAACGAAAGTATTATCCTGTTAAAACTAGAAGAAAGTAAGGTTTTGTAACGGTTATCTTATCCATGAATATTCAATGAAATCCATGAAGTCTAGACGGAGACGCAATTAATCACTGGGATGAAATCTAAATAGAATATTAATCAATCTGCTCCGGAAATAAAGCCAAATGACTTTCTGATGCACTCACAACATCTTTTGTGATTTTACATCTTTGTTGTGAAAAAGGGCATTGTATTTTCACCTCATTACTAGAGTACTTTATACTGCACCAGGTCTCTATTGAACAGCAAAACCATAGTGGATTCGATCGAAGTCAAAGCCCACGTTAAACTTGACTGATTCTACATATACCGACAAAAGCAGTTGGTACAGATCAGTGTATATGAAATACATAAAGCTTCAGCAATTTAACAACCAAAATTCCAGATTATATGACTCAGGGATTCTTCCTTACTTTCACCCTAAGATCGCTGTTAATCTGATGTGATAATAAGCAATGTAGCTGATTAGGAAGCCGCCCTACTTCCTTCCCCCTCTTTTCCACTAAATATCTTCATCATCATCAGGATCTAAGCTGTCACCATACATAGTCACCTATCATCATTAAGGAGTCGTATATGACATGAAAGTAATTAATTCATAATTCATGCATTGGACTTTTTAATCCATGTACTAGATTAATTACCACATTATCCTATTTATAATACTTCACCCTTTATTTATAATTTGTCCATTAAACTCTATATCTCATATACATACAACGCTCATTTGTTTATAACGAAATAAAATCCAATGCTAAAAAGCTAAAAATCATAGTCTGATATTGATGTACCACGCTCACAAGACAAAACTTCTATTGTACCTTTCTAAAACAAAACTTGCAACCGATAAGATATGATGGCAAGTCTATATTTTGTAAGAATTTCACAGCATCATTCTAAGCTGATCTCATTAATATCTGGTGATCATCATGGAAAGTGAAGGGTGAATTTATTAGTACACATTCCCTACGAAAAGCGATCAGGAAAGATTACTCGCATCAGTGGCATTTATAAAAAAAAAAACTAGTTTATCCAGCGTACACTGTGTAGATTCACCAACACATATATATAGGCATCTCTTGTTATTTTTTCCTCCCACACTGAAAGATAAAAAATGTAGAGCTGCATTACCACCTCTACTAATGTTACCATTTTGGCACACACCATGCAAGACACCAAGCCATGCATTCATTACAGGGAGGACAAGTGAGTGACACGCACGAACAAGAGACTAACAACCAGAATACCTTAATGTGACAAACTAAAACTCTATAAACATTCATGTGTGATGGAACCAGCTTTCTCTTTACTTTCCAAACCAGGTTTTTCTTCTTTCTCTTAACTGCAGATTTTTTTTGTTTTTTTCCAATGATCATTAAAATACATATGTAAGTAGTTAGTTGTAACCCATTTAACGAACAAGATTTTTCCAAAAGAAGAGACATTTACAATTTAATCAGACCCTCTCAGGTTGTTTTGCTGTAAAAGTGTAAACCGAAACCGTCCGAGAATAACACCCACGTCTGCAAACGGGTCTCTTGTCAAATGTGAATTTAAAAAACCTTTTACGTATCAATGATTATTCTACAATAAAGCTGTTTCACTTCAGACTCGCCTCAAACATACATCTTAATCTACGGTTTTATTACCAAATTAAAATGTACAGACTTTTTCTAGGGTGAAATTTTTGCTGAGGTCATTACTTTCTACCGTACGTGCTCGTGATCACTGAGAAAGTAAACATCATGTGTAGGTTTTCATTCTATCTATTTTTTAATCCCTTCCAAAAATCCTATCTGCCGATCAAATCAAAGTCAATATTATTATGCCACCGTAATACGAGGAAAGCACTGACTGTGCAATACATGTATTTATTTATTTTTATAATTCTTACTATACTTCGTTGCAGTTCTATGTTACAGGTATGAAGTGCGTAGTCACAAGACCAATTGGGTTGAAATATATTTTTTTATTCCATTTAATTTCTTGGAGAATGAGATGGAAGCAGTAATGACTTATAAAAAGAAAAGTAATTTTTCTACATTATATCATCATCATCCCTCGTGTTTGTTTTCTTTTGAATTTCATCTATCTTCTCTACACACAAGTATTTTCTTCCTTCCATATAGATATTCATATTTGTTCGTTTTGTAATCTGACTGAAAAAGTTGTCTTGAACAGAGCAGACGAGTCTCGTTTTGAAGAGTATGAGCACTTAGCGCCTGCCTGTAATACATCACTTACAGACGTGGATAAGCATTGTTATGGTTTGCAACAAAAAAAGGATGAATTGAACAAACGGCAAAGTGAAAGCAGTCAGGTTGACGACGCTGTCAGAACTAGCTTTTCTTAAAAAGAACAGCCGAAACGGTATCCATATGAAGGCTTTAGTCGCGGTGAAATTTCTTGAGTACCTGCTGCAATGGTTCAGACGTTTTTTTTGTATTGTTAATACTAGAAAGAGTACATTCTTACAAATCTGTAATGTGCTGTAATGGAATAAGTACGTTTTTGCACCGCCTCAACACAGTAGTGTATACAGAGGTAAAATATTTTGTATTAATATCAATATCAGCACCAAAAATCCAGCATATCCTTTCCTTATGTCTATAGTTCGTAATCATCGTCATCTTTAACTCATCATATTATCTTTATCCATATCCTTCAAGAGGGCAAGCAACCCTGTAAGCTACGTCGGCTGCTGTCGTAGTAAAAAGAAAGAAGGAAAACTGATGGTTTCATCTTTCCCGATACAAAGAGAAAATCATTTTCTGTGAATTTTGTGCCAGAGTACAACCCAGCCTTTTATTCTGCTTTTTTGTACATCAAATAGTTTGATTTGATGTTTTGACAAATGTAAGAAATTTAATGTGCAAAAAATATTATGAATGAATCTGTTCCATCTTTTAAGATTGTAAGAAGAAGAGTCGGGCCGAAGATTGATTATACCTTGGTCGTCGCCCCTGCCTGTGTGATATTATACATTAGTGCCAAGTCTACTCACTACCACCGCGTGTAAAGCTTTAGACTAACTTTTTTTGTTTACTGACGTAGGTATGCAAGTGGGGATCACGGTACGAGTTGGGTTCACATAAGAAGCTTTGTTATCCTTGTGGTTTCCTTCCCATCTCAACTTGACTTCACCAAAAGAATACAATCGAAAAAGTAGTTAACCATGCAGTTATACAATATATATATATTTATATTACATCTAGTCAGAAATGGGTTACTATATCCTAATAACGCCAACATGGGGTTTCTCTCTTGCTTAAAACTTGACTTGACTTGCTTCTCCAATCGCGCCACTTGCGATACGAACACCAGCATCTGACTGATTTCAGGACAAAACCATTTTGCAAACGTAAATGATAGCAATCCTATTCTCGTCTTACATCAAGTCGTCAACAACGAGGGCATTTTTCAAGCCTTTCTAAACGAAACGAACTCACATCTACAGATTTGAGTTAGACGGGAAATAACACTCCTTCTTGACTAATCGTGAGCAAAAACTTTTTGAATACAATCCAAACTGAAAACTTTTATGTACCACAGAGAGGAGTGTAAACCTTCGCAATAAAATGAACCATATCCGCTTATCGAAAAGCAGTTTGATCATGATCACGTTGATATAAAAATCGGAATGGTGAGGCTGGCATAACAAACAAGTAGCGAATTCCTATAGTTTGTAACTGATGGATGACATGATGATAACAGGAATGGCAGGATCTTAAAGCAAGATAGGTATGTACGAATGCAAAAAGCCTGTAAGCCAGGTTGGCAAGGCATAGCATAAAAAGGGGAAATGTGAAATCCCCCAGATTACTCGGCCTGGTGATACAAATGAAAAGATGTAGGTAAAACATGATTATGAATGAGCCATGCATGCATTTTCGGGATGATTGGACCCAACGTAAACAATAATACAACGTAACCGTTGCCGCAGATGTTTTTTCATCCACATTGTATTTTCCAGAACGCCCGTTTAGGTTCCAGCATATTTGCAGTTTTTGTTAATACAAATTTTCAATTATAATATCATACTGTGCTTTTTACATAAAAACTTTCACACAGCAGAGTTTTTTCGAACTACGATGCAAACAATGCACAAAAAATGTCACAGCTTGACAATATTAGTTCACATCTCCATCATACCACTTTTTCCCATTTTTCTGGAAAAGGACTCCCCCTACCCCACATACCAAATTCTTGTTGCAGCATAAAAATGATTAAAAGCGGAATGATTCTTAATGATATGAGAAATGTTACATAGTTACATCTGCTTGCTTTAACCAGAGTATCCAGCACTCTATCATCATCTGGAAGGACAGATGATAACAACATTTCAGCAAAAGGGTCATCATAATTTTTACATAACATTCTTGTAAAAAAGGTTAGTGGTGCATGTTTCTGTAAAAACGTTATGCATGCAAACCTATCACCTATGTACAACTACCTCGTTACAATTCATGATACTAATACTTGACGAGATGACCACATAAGATACGTTATCTTCAGTTTTGAGTAAGTCATAGTCATAGAGAGGATGGTGGGTGGGTTTCCATTATGTAACGCTGTATTGGTAAGAAAGTGAATACGAGAGAATTTTTTTCAAAATAGCGAGAATTATGTGACCTTTCATTTGTTCGATGAATGCATCTGGTGACCGCGACTGCACCCACACCCTTCCTCCGATGGAGCTATTTTCATTTTATACTTAGGAATCGTATGTACAGAAGACAGTTATTTCCAGTGAAAAATTAAAACTATTATGAATGTTCAAAGGATTTTCAATGCGATGCGCACATTCGTAAGGCATTGGTTCTCAGTTCTCACATGCATGCATAATGATACGCAATACTTGACTAGGATTACAGTCTGAAAATTACTGTACGCAAGCCGTAAGTATTCCCGAAAGGATTATTGCTTGCCCTATGGAAATACTTTTAAATGTGTTCTTATAGTAGAGCATACAATGCATTGGCAGCAGATGTAACTTTCATGACATGCATGCAAAGATAATCAAATAATGTTTCATTACTGAAGGTCATTCGTAGCAATTTGCCCCAGTTCAGTTTTATAAATGGATGCAGTGAAATGAGACTCCACAGCTTGTTAGTAGGCAATAAAAGCAAACTTAAATTAACATCTTTCGCTTGCCAGAATACTCCTTGGCTGCATAATTATGAACGATAAGGTACGTTGATAACTAAAGTGCAAATTGTTATGCAATAATTTTATAACAAAAATTATTAGTGAAGTCAATCATGTCACCGATTTTTAACAGCCTCTCTGTTATGAAATATTATACGCATAATCGTGATCACTGCTACTTAATGCATATAGCATCATGATGATTAGCGGTCATCTACTATAGCTACAGAGATTTCCGAAGGAATGGTTGAGTACCAGGGTTAGTAACATGTACATAGGTAGTAGAAATACCAACCCATCTTTCGTATACAAAAAGTTACTTACATTCGATCTAATATCTTTTGTTACTTTTAATACTTCATTTGAATAAAAGTAAGGATCCATGTGCTAATGTATTTGCCGAAGCCAACTATTCTTTTCAAAACCCTTTTATTCAACCCAAACCACACAAATGAATTGTCATCAATGAATCTGCTTTATACAATACAATAGCACAAGAGCTCCCTTAACCTACAGTTCTACGTTTTGGGCTCACCACACCAATGAGGTGTTTAGGCATGAACTGGAAGATTACTAATATGTAAAACCAATGTAGAAACGCAATGAACAATTCATCTGTATTATAAATTATTTAGCTACCATAAAATTATATTTGATTGCATGGTGGAGGAAAATACTGGAACGCCACAGGTTCTAAAACAGTGTTTCAAGTTTATGCACCCAAGAAGAAGAACATTGGAGGCAAGAAACGTGATAGTTATTTAAAAATAGCATTTTTCAAGGAGAAACGGACTTTTCAAGGAAAAAACTTAAGAAGAAGGAATGACTCACCAAAAATGAGGTTCAGTTGGAAGGTGTAAGTTTGCTTTTGTAAGAAATACAAAACCAATCGTTTTCCATATACTACATTGTGGTACATCACGTGTCACAATAGTGTGTATGGTAAGTAATCTATACAGATTATGAACAATGGCAGCACACATTCCACATGAGTTCCGTTTACATTTAATGAGTTGCGTATATCACTTCTCTTAAACTTTTTGTTTATGAAACTACGTATATGTGTAGAACGAAATAATACAAATGAGCAATTATAAATTGCTGTTGGTATTGTCAACTGTTATGATATAAACGAAGCATCTATTAGATGTTTTAGAGGCTGAGTGTAAACAAAAAAAA
>JAHZNG010004659.1:0-22704 GCA_027744375.1 Orchesellides sinensis
ATCGGGTAAAATTTTTCCAAAATATGGACATCTCAAAAATTCTGTATTGGGGTCCAAGTTTCAGTTACCATAGTGAGAAGAACAGAAAGTCGAATAACTCTTTGACCTTACATTCGATTTGCCCCAAATTTTGCATGGAGGTTTCCTAAGGCTAGTTTTTTATGTAAATAAAATTTCTTTTGCCATGGTGTATTACACACTGGATAAGGTACGATCAAAATATAAGGTGGCGCCGTTAGCGGCCAACGCCTGAAATTCCCAGTAAACTGAAATTGAATTCGGGCTCTACGCAACAAAATAGCCCTGGAAGTACACATGGTCAATCTCAACGTGAGCCACATATAAAATAGGTTCCTTGTAAGACCACCTCTCAAGTTTGAAACGCTCTACAAGTGTCCTCCTCTAGTAGGAGGCTTGCATTGGTTGTGGAGTATAGTAATTGGCAAACCATGTAGAGTTGCCTGTCGAGATTTAAGTGTGTCAACAAATTTTTCACGAAAAAAGAAAATCTTGCCAGGGCAAATGTTTACCAGTCGTGACAAAACATGCATGGCAGAGGGTAACAGCAAAACCAGTATACTATGCTTATGGGCAACTTAGCGGGTAACTTTGAGTGACAAACACGTGAAGGGCTAAGAATGCCGGATGCTAAAATTATGACGTCAACCTTTATGACTGGCTGTGTGGACAGTAAAAATTGTACTGCCTATTTAACAGTTTTTTCATACGCATTGCATATATAAACGTCTATGTCCACAAACTAAACTTTCCCCAACCCCAGTCCAAACCATTTTGCAACTTTCGTTCAAAAATATTATGCAGCAAATGCCGCCATATTATATTTGTATAGGGAAATACAAGTATTTTGCAGCATACAATTTACATTTAAACAATTCCTATAACAACGAAAGCCTTAGTCTACCATCTCAATAAATATGGCGTAAGTTGCAAACATGTCAATTTAGTATTCTACAGTATGGCTTGCCTTCACCGGTGGAAGAATTTTTATAGTGTACACACTTGTAATTTCTTGCTTTTCTGCTATTTAGATTAATCTATTTTATTTTTGAAGAGCTAGCAAGATTTCTTCCATTCGAATTGTTGGCATTTCTTTCTAGTTTAAATGCCATTGTTGTGTATAGTCTATATAATACTATAGCATCGGTTGCTCTGGACGCTTGTAGACCACTAAAACCTGCCAGCGCTTCCCACTCCTCTCTTGCTTTTTACGACTCATAAAAAATGCTTTCACGTAATCCACTCAAGCATTTGAAAATCCATTTTATACTAGACAAAGGCATCTTCCAGAGCGTGCATTCATGGTCGCGTTTAAAAGGCAGCACCGCAAATTATATACATAGAAAAATCTAGCTACAGCGTGCTAACTTCGTATAGAAAAATGACAGGATACAAAAAGTATGCAACCTGCTGTCACAGCAGAATACTTATAACGTCATCCTTTTACAATAATGCAATGGCAGATTCAAGTGAGAAAAGCACACAAGCATGCATACCACATTCCAGGTATTGTTCGATTACATTATGCAAGTTAGAATGTGTAATGGTGCATCAATCAGATACAAATACAATTGTGTCATGTGCCGTCCCATTCTAGGAAAAGGAGAGTGGCACATGATATTTTCCATCATGTAATACTTTCTCAAGCTAAAACTGGGCTGTGGTAGCATTCCATGTCCTGTTGACATGCTCTCGTAACCAAAGCAAACTTGTTTAATTAATATTTTCATTATTAATTTCATTACAATGTCCACAACCGTTTTGTTAAGCTGGATTCCTTGATAAATTGCAAAAATAGGAAATGGTCGATGTAACATATTTCGCTGTCAAACTAAAACTCTGGGTTTGTGGTATAAACGTAAAACAAATAATAAGAACTACGCTTGCATAGTTTTAAACCTCCTACGTAAAAAACACCACAATAAAGACCCACCACGAGATTCCCTACAACTTCACGGGATTTCAAGTATTACGTGAGGGAAAGCAACATGAAGAAACTTATGCAGTAAAGCAATAACTGTAAAACACAATCGTACCTGCATAACGTATTAGGAACCTATGTACTTGTTTTAGAAGATAAAAGTTACAACCTAACAAAAACCACTCTCCCACTAAAAACTTTCTCTGGCAGTAATCATTGCAAAGTGAGTGATTGGATTTTGACTATTCAAGTTACCCACTTCAATAGTTTATTACTTTCAAACAATGACTTTCTTCTGTCGTTTTGAGATTTATTTCTCATCCTCCCTCTAATCTATCACGAGGTGAGTTTTTATAATTATTAGGTCAAAGCATATGTATATATATACTGAAAGATGAGTAAACGTTTGGGATAGGTAGGTAGGTAGGTACATAAGTAGGTAGGTGGGTGCATGCATCTGTAAGTCCGTGCATTATATTAAATTTTACATCCTTTGCCAGAAGCACGTTGGTTTTAGTGATCAAACAGGTTGGGACGTGAGCTGATGCTAAAATCCTTCCTTTTGTCGGAAGTAGTGAACCCAAAGTGTGTGGCGGGGTGTATATAGGATATGGAAAGAAGGAGAGAAAGAGGTACAAATGTGGCTTTTGTTAATCAAGTTACTTTTAATTAATCAAAGTCTAAATCATGAAAACGCTTGCTTAGCACATGATAAAGTTGACTCAGCAACTTTCGGCTTTACAGCATCTCTTCTGTTTTAACTCACTCCCGTGCTTTTATGAGGTTAACTTCAAATACTAAAGCTTTTAAGGTAAAACGCCTTCTCAAACAAGACTTTATTTTGCTTGATGTGTTTCACTTCAACTGACCATAAGACTTGGATGAACTAATCTATAAACTTGCCAGCAGTCTCGACTTTCATGAAGCAGAGCATACCAAAAGGACATAAAATTTGTTATCTATAGTCACGCAGTGTCACACTTTCCCGCTTGGATTCAAAATAATAGCAAATTCTTTAAAAACGCCTGTAAAATAAAATCACTGACATTTAAAATATTTTAGGATTTAGGGTGATCCCTTCATGTTTAAATATATGCAAAATAAATTTCCCTATGAGAAAAACTCATTTTGAGAACCAACTTAGGTTGGATACAAAATTCCATAATTTTAGGAAAGGAATGTAGAATGTAATTTATATTTCAACAACATAAGCAAGAAGGATGTAAAACACTGAATTGTTAACTCACGACAGCATGCAGCAGCGAGTAGAACAATGAAAAGAAATAACATAACATTTGTCTACAATAATATAATTTGCTTGATTTTAAAAAAATATTCTTTTACTGTGTGAGAATTTTAGATTTTAATTTTTACATAAAATGATCAAATGATTCTGTATCAGATTTTGCCAATGTCGACAGACAGACGGGATTTCGAAACCATCAACTTCCTACACAAACACACATGGATATATGGTAGTTGTGAGTTAATAAATTAGCGTTATCTTGCATTCCATAAATATGCATCATAGGGCTTTTTAGTTTATATTAAAGGCTGTTGGTTGACTGCGTATAATGCCGACTTGTTTATGGATTCAGTAACTTGTAGACAAGGCAAAACAGAAATTATTGAAGTGTGCTCCACACATGACACCCAAAGAGCATACATGACGCACACATCACAGCTACACCTAGTAAATTCCCAAAATTCACTTTTGTAATCACAAAATAAAGAAAGAAACGTACATGCTTCTTTTTGTCACGCTTGGCGATTCAATACAAGAATTTAATTTGTGAAATGTGATGGTTTTATTACTAAAACTTCATACGAGTTTTCACCTTCATTCTGATTTCCACTTTTGAAATAGTTTTTCTTCAATCCGTTAAATTAATTTCATTTCCAAGTATGTTTCCAGTTCAATAGAATGTTATTGCAATAGATAAAGTAAAAAAGAGGATGCATTTGCCCGTGAAATAAGCAAAATAACTTATTTGCTAACACATTGTCATGATTATCTACTACGGTATGCACTGAAAAATCAGGATGAGGTTTTGACTCTCGAATCAATTTTGTTGTGAAAAAATTTAATTAATAGACAGGGCCACGTATAAGAATAGGGAATTCAATTTTCCATGGAATATGTTAATACAAGGGTTAGGACAAAATGCCAAACCCTGAGAAACATATTATTACATGGAGATGGTAGAGCATGAAAGCAAATGTTAATGTTAGTAATTAAATATCATTCTAAACTTCTACCACGCTACCGAAATTTCATCGATATATTCCTCGAAAAGAAATACAGACGCTCTGAGAGCTTGGCCCGAAGTGAATTTTAAGTCTTCCGACTCTTCGTCATTACTTTCCACCTTTCAAGAAACGAAAGCCTAGTTGAACGAAGCGAGCAAGTATACATCCATTTATATACATATTTGTGTTTTAATAATAAAAGCCCGCCTACAGAAATGTGTGTATGCACATAATACGCTTTCTTAACATAATCAAAAGTAAGAAGGATGAAGAAAATAAAATTGTTTGAGGCAGTGAAAAGGGGAACAAAGTAAACTCTCAAAAAAAGACAAGAAGTTATGGCTCTTCTGTGAAAGTACACTCGTAGCATATTATATATAGTTTGGAACATAACCCAATTCTAACATAGAAAAAAATACACAACAAAGTCATTTGTTTTATTATATTATTTTTCATCAAAACGCATAATCGGATTAGTAACACTGGCAAAGTACGTGTGTCTCGTCAGTTCATTGTTGCTCCCAATGCTATTCTGGCAGAAAAGATGCCTTTCTACTACACAGCAGCTGCTTAACTTATCTTCGCTTTCTTCTTTTTGCACAAAACAGTGCTGCTAACATGATAATACACATACAGACATACATATACCTAGTTCTGCTTTATGGTTTTATCTATAGCCTTGGGATCTTCACGTTTGTACTCCATTTTAATGTCGATGATGAATGCAATGTGACATGCATGCAGATTTCATTTTAGATTTTGCGACTAGGCGAAAAGCATCACAGTTCTCTTACTACCAGTTTGCTTACGTAGCTGGAGAAAAAAGAAAGTAGTAAAATGTGTAGTCTGCAAAAGATATGGGAAGGAGATGAGAAACTAACGTATCCAACAATCTGGTCAGAATTGAAGGATGATGTGGTGTGATATGATGATGCAATGAAGAATAAATGATGAAGAAGGAAAACATATATAAAAAATGGAGCCACGCCAAACCCGATGGATTTGTGAGACAGGGTTTGAAACTAAAATAGTCGGTGCTTCTATATAAAAACAGATATTTCTCAACCCAACCAAGATGACAAGATGCTAGAGGATGCTCCTTTCAAAAAAAGATTATGAGAAGCCAAGTAATACGATAGATATACATGTAGTTTACTGCATAACGTACTGTGTGAAAAACTACTGCATTAACGGAAAGTAAAATCAGAGAGGAAAGCAAATCCTTGAAAAAAAATAATTCTTAAAGTAACTTCCCATCTTCTCTGATGTGATGTATCCTGCTACGGCTTCTTGTGTTTTTTGTAATTTTCAGAAAAGAAAAGTGGAGAGGGGGAGAGAAAACATGGCAAGATATTATTTAGAGTATACTACGGTTACTTAAGCTGACTGACAGTTGCTTCTCTTCACTGACAAAATCTTTGAGAAGTATAAACCTAGTGGGTATGTACTTTAGGACCCACTGAAAGTTTTTCAACTGCACTCTCTCAGAGCAGCTTTAATATAACTGGAGGAAGTGAATAGTATCCTATCATTATCATTATGAAATGAATTAACATTATTTTTTCTCTTTCATATTGCCTTTAATCAACATTAGAATCCACATTTTAATCAGTTTATGTGCAATCTACCATATAGTTCTATCATTTCTAAACATTTTTGAATCCAGGGAAGATGGAGACAAAACATGAGGTTGACTTTTTATGTTATCTGGTGCACTTCTTAGAATTACATGTGACTTGCAACTGAATTTGAAGTGCAACACCTGTACAGCATTAATTTTACGGTAGTCTAAGTATGTATGTATATTGTGTCATATGAATAGCGTCACAAATTGGGATTCTCATCCGAATCTCGTGGCTAAGGCTATGGCCACGACAGACCAAAAAACGTGGCTATGGTTATTCATCAAGATTGTAATTTTCTTTTACATTTTGTTCAGCGTGATCCAATCGGATTGCAATCGCCAGACCACACATGTTTATCATCGTTTTCCTTGTAAATGTCACTCCAATTCATTATCATTTTACTGCTATCCAGCTCACGTTTTGCTGGGTAAGATTACCTTATGAATGCATACATTACTTGTCCTTTCATTCCATTATCGTCATGAATAAATCAAAGTCTACATTTTAAAAGTTGCAATGGAAAAATCTATCCGTTGCATAACAGAACAAAAGTTATAAATCTGCATTGTACTTAATATTTTATGAGAAACAGAGTTGAGTAATGTAAATGTGAGTATCAGCAGATACGTGTCAATACGTCAATAATATTTAATAGCATGTCAAGATAACATTCCGGTTTTCACTGGTACTGGTGGTAAACATTGCAGACCAACAAGGAGTTTTATGAAGATGTATAATCTACTTAAATGTAAAGTTGACCAAAATACTATCTCTTTGTACGCTTGTTCAATTGCAAAGTAGCAAAATCCTAGTGGTGCATGAACAAGAAACGTTTGGAAAGGGATGGTTATAATAAAAGTTCAGTTTGAAAACCAGTCATGAAGTAAATGTATCGCGATGACCTCAAACTGTACCGTGGTAAATAAAACTGACAATGAGATACCCTGACTGATAGAGTGTTGCTTCTCGTATGCTACTTTGCAGTTATCTATGATTATCATTAGTTTTGTGTTAAAGCAGACATAGTTTATGCTGAAATAGAAAAAAATCCTGTAGTCTAGTTGGTTTGACTGCAGATGATAACGATAAAATTTATACATAGCCTAGACCAGTTTTATGTACTTTATTAGTTTACCGTTTATGAAATAGCCAAGTTATATAAACATATTAGACATTTTCATATACCTACTTTCTTTTGGTAGAGTACTTATTGTAACAACTGCATATTTGGCAGTACCCTAGCAGAAATGAAGTTATTCATGTGTACACCAGCATAGTAGTCCAACACCAACATCATAGTTTTTAGGAAAAATAAACGCACACAGCTTTCAGAAAACCTACTACGATAAACGTCCTCATGCTTCGCCGGAAGCGTAAGTTGATCTTATAAACAAGTGATATGATACCAGCATATTATTCCTCCTACCACGCAAACATGGACGAATAGGAAGGAATAAAATGAAGCGAGTCAATAATAACTAAAAAGGACTTTTAACTTATCTATTTCCACAACTCCTTCCAAGTTTTACTTGAAATGTAGGAGAAACAAACATAAGCATTTTTAAAGAAAGCACACGGAACATCCAAAAAACTACATAAAAGAGCAAAAAATGCTCATCATCCCAAGACGAGAAATTGCTGGATTGGATAAGTAGCTCGCTGGTTGGTTTTATCCAGGCTTTATGCTTTTTAGATAAATGCTTGAATGGCAGAATACGTTTTTTTTCTGAGGTGATGGTGCGTGCGTATTTTTTATGAACTACACATGCCTTGTTGTTCTTTCTTCAGCCATATGGAGAGCTTGTTGTAAAAATCCATCTTTATCTTCCATACGTCTACTAGCTTACTTTTGTATTTTTACATACAACTCCTATGCTTAAGTAAGTAGTATATGTAATATGCACACATTTCGCCTTTTCTTGGTCGCTTTCTCCTACTTTTTCCGTAGTCATTTTCTCAATGGCTTCTTTGAATAGACAGAGACATTACTCTAAATGAAGAAATAGACTGATGCTGACTGATGACTTTGTTTATGTATATGTATGACTGCTTCGTTGCATTAAATGAGAGAGAAACAAGGTTTAGCTGAAATGTGGATAAGATATGCATTTTGTTTCTTATCTTTTTTATTTCCCCGTTTACTCAGAGAAACGAAACAATATTTCAATGGACTTTCTATTTAGGATACATGTATGAACAAGATAGTTGGGTGTGCATCACTTGGATTGCCTGTTTATTATGCTGTACATGCCCCCATTTTTACTTTACTTTTTCTCCCTATCCCATCATCATCGTCCTTCCTTCCTTCCCTTTTCTCACTTGTTTGGTCCTTTCCTCATGTTGATAATGCTGTTAGGCAGTATTTCTCCATTTTTTTCGTTCTTAGATGGTATTGACATAAATATATTATATGGTTACTACTAAATTGACTTTCTCTGTAGAAGACATGAGTTTTGGCCACGTCATCAACATAGTAGAAGTCCTTCGTGTTTCAACGCGATGGGCTTTCCAAATGCAGCACAAGTTTTTTAAACGTAATCATGCAGAATGGGCAAGTGGCAATAATGTTTAATGGGGCTGTTCACGCAGCAATTTTTATTGCTCATTTTGTGATATGCTGAATGTGTGTATTTGCAAGGGCTGCAGATAAAATCTAATTTTTCCCACTAATTATTGGTTGCATATATCCTGTTGACAGATTATTACTTCATTTACCATTCCTACAGCCTAAGATTGAAACAACTTCATTTAAATTTGCTGCCCTTGATAGCTGGTGTGAGGATTCACTTTTAATAAATTATGTTGTTATTTCGTTTACACGACTGCTTAACTGATATGCAGTTTCATATTGCGTTGTGATTGTAATGACCTGGTGACCTTTTTCAATGATCTTTTTTGTTTTGAAATGAGAAAAATCATCTATATATCATTGCATTATGACATATTGTTTATTGTCATGAATTCAAACATCTAACAACAACAATTTACTTACACGCAAGAAAGTTGACAGGCTCTCAAGATAAATCTCAGGTTGTATGCAACAGTGTAAACAATTTTGTCAACCGAAATCAAATCAGAGTCAACATCAACATAGGAGGACAATGTGGGTAAAGCAAACAACATTTACCACAGAGATTACCGTGTGCTCATAACCGAATGGACAGTAAGTGAATGATTATGGAGGATTACTCAACAATCATGATTACTGCGACTCTTCTATTTTTTGTGTACTAAATCTGATCTCATTCAGTCCACCCAACATAATCTTAGATATCTGCGTCATTCCTTTTCCCCATCAACAGGGACATGGCAAACATACAAAGTTTACACAAGGTACAAGTGGTCACAGAAGCGGAGAAAGTCCAAGTGCATGCTTGTACAGTCAAGATGAGATAAAAATGAGAAAAGTAAACACACCACAAGACAAAGTGGTGGTGGACGCATGCAACAAGAAAGTTATCAAGAACCATGGCTGCTTACTTTGCTATGATGATGATTATGATAACGAGAGTATGCGCTGAACATAACTTATAAAGCAGTGATATATTTAGGTTTATTCTGTTACGACAGGGAAACAGCGTTATTTTTTATAGTTTATCGCATCTTCTTTAATGAGAGAAATCGACAGAGCTAACGAGAAAATCTCATGTAACCCAAAATGAGGCAATATGTGGTAAATTCTAGTAATGACGGTGTGATGAAAGAAACTTATTGATGGAAAGGGTGTGAGGTTACCTGTTCTTGCAAGAGCTTCTGCTGCATGCCCTATCTTATCTGACACAAACAAGATATTACCGGCCCAACTCCATGTCTTCATGCCAGGGGAATATCACCAGAAGTATATAGCATATATTACTTTTATATTCCCATGCCACAAAACAAGCGAGCCGGTAAAATCTTGTTATGTGCAGGCGTAGTTCTTATAGCTTTATGAAACACAAGATGAAGTGTGTGATATGATATTGGATAACAAGATAAATCGAGTGATCTTATGATGAATTATAAAAATGTACAAATGGATACGTACAAGTGTACTACTAAAAGCTTCCAGTATTATAACCGGTGCTGTATATCACGTTGTTTTGCGCTTAAACAGGCAGATTTCATTGAAGATTTAGGAAAATGACCTGAGGCAATGATAGTCGGAGAGTGTACAGAGAAATCAAGAGGAGTAATCTAGATATTGCTCATGATGACGTACCTGAATAGACTATGTATTATTAGAGTAAGCCATGCTTTTTCAGTTTCTTGCACCGCACGAGAAACAATTGTGACAGTGACGATCAACAGATGAGTAAAAGAAATGATAACACTTTACTCAACACGCCACTATTCTGTCTATTGCACATCATTATCAACAAGAAAGGAAAGCATTAGCTGATATAGATGACTTATTCAATAAATATAACTGACACGTCAGCTCAGTGTGCAGACCGTTACTCATCTGCTAGCTTGGCTATAGTTTTTTTTATATCGAAGCTGGTGTACATCTCAAAAGCTTTCACTTGTACAACTCCTCTTGTTTTCTCTGCTTTCTCTTTTTACACATACAGACATCTTGATATGAATATCTGTGGTTTTGTTTGGAAGAGCAAGACCAGATGGGCGCAATTTTTGGTCTGACATACATGTATGTATGAGAGATAGACAGGCAAGCATGTACTTTTTCATCCTATTTTTTTGGGTGAGTAACGCTGCAAAGAAAAAAAAAGGCTACAGCTGGTCATGACATGAGAGAGAGAGAGAGAGAGAGAAAGTAGAGTTTTAATGCAATGCCTAGATATATGTGGGCTAGCTTTCGTGTACTTTCTAGTGACATGGTGATGTTGATGATGATGATATTTCGATCAATATGGTAAAAAAGGAAGAGTGCTAAAAGTTGAAACGAGCCAGACTTCCAACTCCAACCCGTATTATCTAGTATAGATAACCCACATTAGTGTGCTTATACAGCACACTGCTGTGTACGTAGTTCATATCAACTTTGCTCATCGCTCACCAGCCGTTATCATATTATGTTTTTATCATGATGATGATACACGTACTTTTTTTAATATGTGCTGAAATATAAAAAACTAAGCTTGATTGTATGGTATGATATACAGATGTTGGAAAAAATTGACAAGGGAAACCCAATGAGTGAATCAACAGGAGAATACATGACATGAAAGAGAACTAGGCAACTCTGGGAGTAAGAAAAAAAGGTGCCCAGATAATGAAAGCTCTGTGTTCGTTAGATCTTAATGTGATTTGGTCGAGCTATTAATCAGTCACTCGCTGGGATGATTACACAGTGTGTGTACAATTTGATGAATGTACTTTGTGATGCAGTGCTTTGATAATGAAAGACGTAGGCGCGCATATGCGTAGTATATTTGCGTGTATATGTATAATAGGTATATTATGTACATACAAACTTACACTATATGTACATATTATAAATGCACCTGCTATACACAAAAATCACAAAGTCATAATATTTTTTTACCTAGGCCTAGTTAGGGGACAAGAGAGTTGTGAGTTTGTCAGTAGAAATATGTAACTTTCTTTTTTAACCAACGCTGAGTAGCGTATACTTACTTGTTCATGCCATGAAGAAGCTGGTCCACACTCAGGTCCCCTCTTTCAGCAGCAGCTACGGCAGCAGTCCCATCTGAAGGCCCCTCCAAAGGGAAATCTAGATTGGGAACAAAAGGATCCAGAGAAAATACAATTAAATGTGACACAGCAGACGAAGACGAAATGAAAAATCAATCAACGTTGTAGGACTGAATGAAAGTAGCTGTAAGTGAGTAAGTACATATTTACCTTACTTTCTCTTTCTTTTTTGCTACAGTTCCAGCCGTTTTTTACTCTGTAGCGCTAGAAAAGTCCATATGCAAGGAAATGATAAGTAATACTCTGAAACTAATATTGCTTTTTTCGCAACTTTCATCCATTTTAGTTATTAGTTTTCCTTTTTCTTCAACATATCTCAGCTTTCTAGTTTTCGATTGTGTACTTTACTGTTCTCTTTAGATTTATCCTCCTCCTCCTCCCCTCTCTCTCGCTTTTTTACAACTTAATATTACTTTTACTTACTCACACTCGTACTAAACCTGTACATTTGCTTTTCCCAGAATTTTTACTTATTACCATTCTCAGAAAAATGCTTACGCTTTCACCACTGTGAAAATGATATTTGTTCATGAAAGACAAATATTTTTTTCGCTGTCTCATCAATGCCTTTTCAAGCTTTAGAGTGCGCCTGTTACTCGTCGTGTTTGACTAAGTTAGAAATTAAATATTAGCTGAGGAAAGAAACTATCAAGCTAAAATATGAACTGGGGGTGTAAATAAAAAGTAAACATGAAAGACTGTGAAAATCAAGGGTGTGCAGTGTGCTCACAACATATGTGTTGGGCCACTTGATTTTGTCTGTTGAATCTTGTTACTTCATAAATACACAAGGCAAGAAAGTAATTTAAAGCCCAGCATTGTTTAAGTATAATCACACACATTAAGTACTTGAAATTATATTTTAAAAGGGATTATTTATTTATGGAAGGAATCATTCATGTTTCAAGGTTTTTCCCTGTAGTTTGGGTTAACAACTCATATAAATACTTTATTTTCTCAAGACGCTAACTTGGTTTTTATTTCCTGTGAATATTTAGTCTGTCAGTCAATGCTCGAGGCCAAAGTGATTTCCAACAGATGTATTTTAGGTTAACATGTCCTGTCACGTGGCAACCTTTTTTAAACAAACATTTTTCAGTTCACTTCTGGCCATTTGTCGTTGAATTTTCAAATAAAAGTTTGGTTACTCCTGAACCCCGATTTTCAGTCGGAATTAAATCAGCTTACTAACAATGAACCATCAAGAAAAACAAATTATATAATACATAAGTAGTGTATGCTACGGGCCATATGAACTAACTTTTACTAGTAGGTTTTATCCCAATTGCAGCATAATATTTCTGAACCATTTTCCAAGTATATTTTCAGACCGCTAGTAACCTATTTACACAGTAAAGTTAGTTTGACCTTATCATAATTAGGGAGATGACGTTTATCCAGATTAGAATGATTGTACATAATCTTCCGCTAAAAATTTGATAGATTAATTTGAGTTTCCGCATGCATAAACTTACCAGGGGACATGAAAACAGATTCCTTGTCAAAAACCTTAGAAACTTGCAACCCCAAATATTGCAACCATTTTAAAAAGGGGATTAACAAGCAAGAGCTTTTATTCCAAACAGTCTAACTTTTTAATAAGTACTAACAACCAACAACTATGAAAATGCCATATTTCGTATAACTGTGTATTATTAGTCTAATGATTTATTTTAATGAAGGTAATGTATACATTTCATACATACAACCATAATTGTAGCCATATGAAAGCAAAAGCCAGTTAGCAAACCACCCAAGTTGAAAAATATATGACTAAACTTAAACTTACATTTGTCTAAGCAGAATAAAACTCGTTCTTCAACAATATGACACCAGATTTATAACCCTTCTTCACAAATTTAGGCTGCCATGCTCATGCTACCTAGTTCGAGCTTATGTAATGTAACATGCCCTTAGGGCAAGTGCATCGCAGCTAAAGAGATTTTCTGTACAGAGAACGGAATTTAAAGCCAAGCTAAAACCAGAACAGAGTCAACATCACACTGAGGCAGAGAGGAGAAAGCAACTGTTTAACAGTGCTGAAGCGTTGCGGAAAATCCAATTATCAAATGTATCAGGATGTTTCTATGCATGCTATTTAGCTCGCATGTACCATGGAGTTCATTACATTGTCATCATCTTCACCTTTCTAATATATTGTTATTTCACATAGTCTGTGCAGCTCTATTAACTTCGTTTCATTATTTTATTTTACTGCCATTAGCCATGGTTTCTAGGTAAATAAACTAAAGTGAATGATTTATAGTGTATTTATGCTGAAACATTTTAACCTTGCGCAACCCTACGGATACAATCCATTACATTACTTTCTAGATGCTCTTTGCATTATTAATAACTGCATTCAGAAATTAAGGCTATTGTGAAATGTCGTGCAAGAAAATACTTGGGAAAGTGTTGGCTTTTCCGAGACCAGAAAAAGGATTGTAGACATATTTCAAGTATAAATATAAAAGTAATCCAATATTGTGCAGCTACCAAGCTTTAGATTACTAAAATACATGTTGCGATAAAGAGTATTGGCGAAACATAATTCAGCTGCAACAATTAGCACGGTTTTTTGTTTGTGTGAGTTACACCAACAACAGATAGCTTTATAGTGAAAGAAGTGTTCACATACAAATTATTGGATTCATTGATACAACAACTTCCATGCAACGTACATTATCGTTGTTCGTGCAGAGTACACACATTCCAATAGAAACCATGAAGCATAAAAATGAATGTAGGTTCATCTTGCCATTTCTGCAGGCATTGATTGAATGTGTTTTGTTATACTTATATTTTGTTTTTATGCTATCATCAGAAAGCTTGTTAATTGCACAATTTATTGACCTACACTTTCCCCAGTGTTAAGGATATAGTTGTTTGATGTGACCTTTGGTAATTAGTAACAAGCGAATTATTTATTTTCATGCACGTTTCAGCTAGACAGAGAGAGAAAGAGAAAACTTGGAATGAAAGTTTGCAGGAAAAGGATAAGCGAGTCAAGAGAAACACGATGGGTTCACATGAACTCATTTACTATCGCTTGGAATCTGTATTAGTGTATTTACGAGTGTTTATGTTACAGCCTGTGTAAACTCTGTTTCGCATAAATTTTCTAGGTATGCACCTAAAATACTTGTTTCCTTGGCAAAATGTTTACGCAACGTAGACTGATTTCTTTTGTGTATATATTTAGTATAGTGCATAATCTCCGAAATCACGAGCAAGTTACACAAAGCATATTTTCCAGCATGCATCCTACATGATTACACACAAAACCTTTGAATTAAGCACTGAGCTAGTATTGTGCATACTACAGGGAAAAGCCGCTTAATATGCACCACTTCACACACTGACACGCAGATTCATGCATTAGTTAGGCGTATCCGAATTAGGTGTCAATAAGTTTTAAATAAATTTGTTTCATTAATACTTTCCCAAAAATATTTCTAAAGTTAACAGGAAGTGTGAATGGAGTAACTAGATTACTCTATTCTATACGAGAAAGCGTCTGTATTAACATCTTTGTGACTTTTTAAACTTTTTACTCAGTCAGTTGTGACACGGAAATTTGAGATAAAGCAATGATGGTGACATAGACTATTATGCAAACGAGGTTCCATTACAACTTTGTTGTGGGTTAAATGTCTGTTGTTTATAATTTATAATAGCTAATTGTCCAATGACTATCTTGCCTGTTTTAGAATTTGTACGTGTGTGCGGCATGTACATGTACAAGTCTAGTAAAGTTTTGTATGAAGGTTAGAAACTTTCTTCTTGCTAGAAAAGCACGTACCTAGTATAAAATAGATTGTCATTGTGCAAGGACACACGCATTTAAATTCATGCAGTGGTTTCCTCTCCTTTGTCATTCGGATAAATGTTTTAAAAGCGGAAGGAAATTCATTGAATTAGCAGCACAAACTTGAAAGTACTCCCTGAGGGCATGTACTGCTATAGTAGTATATTAGTTAGAGGGAGGAAAGCGAAAGGAGCTAAAACATTCATTGTTTTGGTGTTGGTGGTGATAGCATAAACAATATAAAATACCTACATGTATAAAAGATCATCCCACATATTCTACATATAACAACAACTTCAACACATACAATAACATATTGTCATGAACACTACCAACTATAAAAAGTGCAGTAGGTCGACAAATAAGGTTTAGTAAAAGAGAAAGCCACTTTCTCCACACTAGACAGTTTCTTAGTTAAAAGGAACTAAAAGCTGACGCATTGACTGTACACCAAACCAGACAGACAAACTACTACAGCCCAGTGTATATTTGGAGCGAATGGGAAGAATCCCAATGGAATCTTGAAGACGGAAAAAGAAAGAGAGTGCGACAAGTTAAAAAATATACGTATGTGTAAAAGAAGACAACAAAAAAAGAAAAATGTACACCCAAGTCAAAATACTGTGTGGTATGTACATTTATAAGTGGAAGAAGAATGCAATGACACGTAGAAATACTTTTTTTCTTGCTTCATCGTAAATACCTACATGATACATTCCATATATGTTTTCTGCTTTCCCTATAATCCATTTTTCACTGCATTTCGTAATACCACACATATGCAAAATTGTTGTTCCTCTTCTTCTCCTGACTTAAGCCTACTTTTTGTTTTGCCGGCACAACCCTTCTATTTTATTCCGACACATACTTCACTTTCATTCTTGTATCACTTTTGTGTGAGTTGGTTGCTTCAGTAAATACCGAAGCTTGCATAAACATTCCTGTACCAACAGCAAGAAACTGTGTGGTAAGCATGTAATACAGAATGCAAAAATAATGTTTGGAATTTTTGGAGAAAGTTAACGAAAGAAAATTCGTTGTGGCAGTGTTAAAGTCTTTCCTGTGATAAATACAAATGGAAATAAGAAAATCTTGAAAAAAATGTGTTTTACTCGGTATGTTCGTGTAACCTTTTCAGGCCTCTTTTGTATGCGTCACTCTCTGTTGTTACTGCTTGCCAACGCAATTTTGTCTCATATTGCACGATTGCTTTTTATGTAAAAGTTAAAAAAGAACAAGATTGACATTTGAGTGATTTCCCAATGTATTGGCAGTGAGAAGTGGTCTTATTGAAACGAACCCTGTTTCATCCTTTTTTATAGAATAAACCCTTTAAAGAGATTTTATTATTTTTTTGTTCCCCCATATTATCCTAACCAACTGACTGATCAAAGCGTGATGTGAAGTTGTACATCCATTCAAAAATAACCTTTTCCTTAACCTTTGCGGGTATGCCTATATATTTATTATTCATAAGTCAAATTTATGTATATTTTTCTCTGTCTGTTCAACTAGAATCAAAACAACCAACCATATCTTCAAAGGCTTTTTACTCAGGTTTCAAAGTTCTAATCGGCGAAGCTCCGTTTCCTCCCTTAACGCCCACTATTCCACTACACGCAGCAAGCGGTGTTGCCAGACAAGACGTTGGCAATAATCAGGAAATTTATGCCCAAGACTTTAAATTAGAAAATATGGAAGGAAAAACCTGAAAGCACTGCAGTGCCGATAAAAATTGTGTAAATTTACAATGCTAAAATTTTCTCTCATGCACACTTACATATTTAAATACATTATACACACCAGACATATAGTGTTAACTTATGATGCTAACATTACTGTTCAAATTACCATTTCATGTTCCAAAGTCGCAAAATATATTGTGCAGTTGGTGTAAAAGAACACGACCACTCTCATTCGTTCCAAGAACCTATACACATTTCCGATTCCGAAATGCCCCCTACGCGTCATTCTATATTTTGCAATGTGTGTGTGTGAGTCATCATCATCCAGAAAAACTTGAAAGCATTCAGTAGCTTACCAACTAAACAAAGTTAAAGGAAAGGAGGAAGTGGAGAAAGTAACAAGGGGAAAAGCGAAAACGAAAATTCATAAATGGCTTTTACTACTTGACTGAAAAATACTTTTAAAAATATAAAACGCTCCTAGAGTACTAATGTACCAGCCATTAGACCGATATGAAGCACCATTTCCATCTTATCAGATGCATGTCGCAGCATGTAAGGAGCATATACACACAACCAAGCACCTTTTTGTAACCAAAAGGCCCCTTTCCTCTACTCCCTTTATCATTGGAGAGAAAGAAGAATAAAAAGACGATTGCTATCTTGGTATGCCTTCTTGTGCATCCCATCACATCTTGTACTGTTCCCTGTCCGTTACATCACAAAAAAGTTACACTTTGTCGTCTTTTTTTGTGGTTGAAGCCCTCCCACTCAGCTTCTTTTACTTCCTTCCGTCACCTTGTGCATTAGTAAAGGACAATCTTAACAATTCGAATTTTTACATGGCACGTGTACATGCACAAACCAGTGTGTGTAGTACTTTACCCCAAAAGTCAAGGGAAAGTGCTTGGACGGGCAAACACGTCACTGTGTGAATGCTACTGGTACAGTTACAAAATTGATAGAATAATATGAATTCTGTTCTTGTGTGCGATTTCTGTCGCTCGTAATGGTAATACATTGTCCTCTAAATTTGCTGCCATGATTTTTTGAATATAAGATTCCTCTTTCCTTTTCTTGTTTTCTCTTTTCCGAGATCCTTTCCCATATTATCCTACATCCTGCCTGACTTACATTTTCTTTATGTAGGTAACTTTCCAACATTTACTATGTTGTTTTCTCTATCTCTCTCCCTTAACCTTTCAAACAGTTTTCACATGATTCTTCCATTCATCCTCTTCATTTTTATGACCTGGTGATGTTTGTTGTTTCATTGTGAGTAAACGGTTAGGGAGGTCATATAAAAAAACTTCCCGAGTTGAATCTGTTTTCTGTCTTCCTATGTTCCGTATAAAAAGTAAATTGTGGGACGAGCTTAGAATAAGAATATGGGAAAGGAATAGAGAGTTGCGGATATATAGAGCCTCTGTATAAAGGCTATCCTGCAAAAATTTTAGCTAGTTCAATACATCCTTTTTGAACAGCTCAACGAAATACTATATAAAATGGCTTTACACTTTTAGTTTTGTACATAAAACGTCTCTACTTTTGTAGTATAAAACAATCAAAAGCTTTAGTGTGACTATACATTCCGTCGTCTTGTCCATACGTGAAGTATTTTGCCCTCAGAGTTTTCGGAACAAGGAAGAAAAAAAAGTAAATGTATCTTTCATTTGGATGAGGGCACAGACAGTTGTGTCGTGTCATTTCATCATCGGATTTTTGTCTCCATTTTTTAAATCTTTTCACCCTATGAAGATTACATTTGAGGAATTTAGGGGACGTAGTGTACTGATCCTTTAACGTAATCAGAATTCACTCATTTATACATCAAGAAATATTCTCCGTATATGAAACTGTTCTAAACAAAAAGTAAGGTGAAATCAAAAATGGCTTTTTTGTCAAATCAGAAGAAAGCAGGAAACCATGGCGTTGACTTCTAAAAAGAGCAACGAAGATATTGAACAAACGGATGACTGCTTTTGTCTTTATATAGATGAAACTGTAAAACGTATTTTAGGGTAATATAAATGAAAACACTGCACTGATGAGATCTTTTCCTGTTTCTAATGAAAATCTAGACATAACACATAAAAACAGTGAAGATGAGATGACTTTCTTTTTTATCAATATGCCTTTAATTAACTGTTTTGCATTGATTTTGCACTATAACAGGCCAGTGTTGCAAGGGGCAAAAGTAAGGTTAATATACTCATTGTAGTACTCCATGTATTGCTTTATTATTTGATTGTGACAGGCCGAAATTGTGAACTGACCACAGTATTGTGCTCTGGGTGTTGTTTCTAACTCACAAAATGAATTACTTTCTTATATGAAACATTAACTGACTACTTTAGTCTAAAAACATATAATTATTAACTTTTTTGAACGATTATTTTTTAGTAACTACATTAGTGATTGCCGCAAACAAGACTTTTGCGAATGCTGGGGCTTTAAGCCAAGAGGCTTATTCGGAAGGTCTAAAAGCAAAGCAGCAAAGCAATACAGTGGATGTTTCATATTTCGAGCTATTCTAAGCATAGTTTTTAAAGGCCCATATCAAATGTTTCTCGAACGCAAACACAAAAGAAAAAATATATGTTTTTAGATTGCTATTTTACTTTCCAACCAATTACCGGTAGGAAATGAGAGTGAAAGAGGAATGGAAAACAGTTTACTTATGTTATGTGTGTGTGTGATGACGGTGACAAGAGTCAAAGGTGAAAAGAACCAATCTCCGGTTTCCAATTCATTTAATTCCAATTCACTTCCGTTCATTCTTTCCTTCTATCCATTTATGCATGTACTCTATCCATTTATGTTCCCTTTCCATATGCTTTTTATTATCTCAGTGAATTATATTTGATATTTTTCTCTTGTGATTACTCCTACGGTTCTCTAACTCTTTGGTGTAAAATGTTTATGAATTCATTTGGCATTGACATCACAAGAGTTCCGCTCACAATAAGTGTCTATTTTTTGCAATATGTTTGTCGCAACCTTTCTTTTACATTTACTGTATGTGCAGATATGGCTGTTCGTTTACACAAAACTCGTTTTTATTAATAAAATTGCTGCTTTCACATGTATGGGTGTACACTACTTGTTCATGTCTTATTCCCCGGGGGAGTTTGACTTTGCAAAGAAAGTTAAAATTGTCAACCATGTTGTTTAAAAAGCTCTCGATTTAGTGGCACACTCTTTACAAGCTTTTGGCATTGGCCAAACACCAAAAATTTTGTAAAATTTTCGCTTGGCTGCTGAAACTCATATTATTATGTTGAATACCTACCACTAAACTCAAACAAGAAACTCAACTGGAGCATTTTAATATTTGATCGAACTTTTCTTTGCCCTTCTGCTGTAAACGTATGCATAATGAAGTGGCTTGAGGCATTCAGGAGTATTGTAGTAATAAGTGATAGTAAAAAGTAAAAATACTAATAACAAAAGTTCGAAAAAGTTTAATAAAGACTTTGGCACTTTATTTTCCTACTCATCTGTCGGATTTTCATAGTGGTTGGATATTATGAGCTGCACTTTTTTTATTATAAATACCTTTCGCCACAGCAAGCTAGTTTTGGCATTGTAGTTTTGGCAATGGGTTTATTCAAGGCAGAGGGTTATTTTTTGACAAGGTAATAACAGGATTTTCTGCAGATGGTGGATAATGATAGGAATGGACTAAGTTTTGAGCCATTATAGTTCATATGTACATGTCTACCAGAAGGTTGTGTTCTCTTTCTAATTTTCAATATACCACTGTCATATCATATCACACGCGAAGACTCAGGGTGCTCGCTACGGAGAACCGTTGCGTCATCATCATTAAGATTATTACCTTCTCCCTATCAAGGCATCTGAGCATAATAACCGCTTTCTGAATCTGATTGAAAAGAAGAAAGCCAAAAAGGCAAGAATACTAAATGTAGAAACTACTGATTATAAGACGAAGATTTTCCTCGAAGGTGTACTAATGTCTTTTCATTACTGATATATACTAAATACAAGCTGCTGTTGCTTGCCCCGAAGAATAAAAGTGTATTTTTGTAATGAATACATGCAAATGCCAGAGGTGACTTGGCTACTTAGAAAAGGGAAAATCGTAACTTGATGCATAAAAACAACAACGGAACGGCGATGATGGTAAATAATTGAGAAAGTCCAGAAAAGCTAGGTAAGAACATGTCGAGCCTGGGAGAAAGCTGATGAGCAAGTAGAAAAAAAGAAAGCTGGAAAACAATGAGCTATACCCAATACAACTGATAGAGAAATGAAGGTAATAGTCAGTATGAACGTTTGTAATACACAAGAGGGAGAGAGAGGTTAATAATAAATTTACACACATAATGTGCAGTGTGTCTATATTATACATAATGTTGTATAACTTGGATGAATTAAATAGAAGCGTGTATAACAACGTAATGTATTATAAACATCAAACCTGCTGTTCACTTTTTTCCGTCGACCTCACATGTAATTCCTATTTAGCTTTAATAAATGCATGTATTACACAAGCAGGTTGGGAGAAACGTGAATGAAGCCAATTATTTTTGGATGCATACCATGCATGTATATATATTTACTAGAATTGTGTAGTTGACTATTTTTCGAAGATTATCTCTTACCCTGACTTTCTCTCAGTCTCTATGTATTTGATTGATAGAGTATTCTATTATTATAATTTATACATTATTATTAGCTTACCTTCTGAACCATATCCATCAAAGAGGAACGGGGGCACAGCCATGGCCACGTGAAGCAGGAGAAGGAGAGCGACAACCGACCCGAACAATGCTTGGTTTAGATTCATCATGAATGAGTAGGTTGACTTCTTCACGTTTGTCTTCTTTTTCCCCTTATATGAATGAAGTCCCCTTCCTACTACTTTCTCTCCAGTAATGGATTTCAACGAAATGCTTTCTTTTGAGTTTCAAGTGAAAAGCAACATATGACAGTAGCTTTCACCAAAGAAATCCTTGTTATTGTCTCGACCGGTTAGATATTTTTTAGTTGTTTTTCTTTATCTGGAAATTACCAGATGTAATCAGACTGTTATAAATAGATAAGAAGAGAGAAAGTACAGGTTGGCTTTTTTTGTATTGCAATACACGGTCACTTTACGCTAATAAAAATCGAGTTTTATATTCCCCCAAAAAAATTCTCCGGACACTTTTCTTCCAATCTACTCCACTTTTTTTATCTCCTTTTCAGCCCGTTATTATTATATCTCTAACACTGTTTAAAAAGGACAATCTGGGGTAAACTGCGTATTTATGCGTATATTTGTGGCTTTTGGCACAGTATATTTATATACTTCTCAGCGTGCTGTTCTCTCTATGAAAGTTGGAAAAAAGAAAACTAAGCAGATAATAAGCTGATACTTAGTGTGTTTACTCAAATAATTTTCTTTCTGTTGCGGTTTTTTGTTATTGTTGTTGTTCAAGACGATAATGGGGAAATCTCATCTCCTAGAAAGGAAGTAAAAGCTCTCGAATCACTTACGCCTTGTACTTCTTTCTTTAAGACTTTCTCTTTTGTTCTCTCTATCTTTTCAGATGCCTTCACTCTCTGTAAACACATATAAAACACAGGAGAAAGGCAAATTTTACACTTTATTTTTTTTCAAAACAGATTCATACATTGTGAAACGATGAAGAAAAGAAAAATTCTATATGCATGTGACGTGATGAAAACTAACAAGGATAAAAATATTTTGCTATGATGCTCCAATGCAAC
>JAHZNG010004660.1:0-11589 GCA_027744375.1 Orchesellides sinensis
AAAAGAGAGAGGGCGTCTATTGGAGAGAATACGGTATATCTTTTTCACAACTTTCGCAACCGCAACAATGAATGCTAACAACAAATGAACCGCATCATCGATATTGGGAAATAGAATGCGAGCTGACGAAAGAGCAGAGAGTCTATACAGCAAATACATTATCAGCTGGACAACTTACCCCGTCTTTATCTAATCTTAGCGATCACGAAAGTTACGTATAAGAAATACTATACTCCTACGACTCCCAAAAATAAAGGAAAATATGTACAATGAATGTACACACGAACACATGTACGTGTGGATTAGAATGCCAGATTCCAGATAAAGTGCAACAAATAGCGCAACGAAAGAATTCGTTCGGAAAACAAGTCATTAAGTTTTTAAAGCGAATATGAATGAATAAAATGTTTCATTGGAAGGGGGTTTATCGTACATGTCAGATTTCTGGACTCTTCAGAAAAACTGAACTACTTAACTACTACTACTCTTCCAAAGACCCATCCTCCATAAGCTGAACTACTCAACCAATAATCATTCATTACCTAGTAGGTGGAGAGTTTAGCTTATAATCTAACGTTGGAAATTTTGTGCTCTTTCAAAAATTAAGGAACACTGACTACATACTACATCTACGTCCAATTGATCCAATGGACTCCTATTTTGCATGCTTTTCTGTTGCTCCTACACAAACAATTAGAGAATCCCCCAACAGATAGAATGCCATAAAAAGCTGATATTTCCCATAACGCGCCCTTAAGTCATTGACTAGGAGTGGAGTGCGCGAGGGCGATTATACCATAATTGTAACTAAAGCCTATAACTTAGCTTTCGCTTTCTATTCCGAGATCTACTTTTCATGATGACATGACGTATAAAAAAGGATGCGGAATACTGACGGTTTGTTTGTAACATGAAAGGTTAGGCAGAGGACAGTCAGTGAAACTACATTACTATCTTTTAAAAAATGCCGAAAGTGATATTGTCATTACTTGTGTCATCATGAGTAAATTGAGTACAGGGTCCAAACGCGCCATTCATTTTTTTATGTTTAACGATCCTTAAAATTGAGATATTATCAATACTGCATGGTAATCATAATCCCTAAATATTTGAAACGCTCAACTATTTAGCTCTACATTTTCAGTTTCAGTCCAGTTTGGATGCAATTCAGAGAGCAAAGAGCATCCACTCTTACTTCGGCTGATAGCAGCTTTACGTCTCAACTTCCCTCGAGGCAAATCAACCCACAAATAGCTAAAATAAATACAATTGCACATAGATCAAACAGTAAGTATATCTTTTAGCCGGATGAGCAAATTTTTCACTTTACACCCAGGAGGAAACGTAAGGTCTTCCGGCATGAGACTTCAGATAATTATTTGGGGGAAGTTGTTTGTGCTCACTGTTTGTTTGGCCAGGTGGGCGATTTTCGGAAATTCTTTACAACTGCAACCTCAGAAACGAAATGAAGTCGTAGCTATTCTGTCTGTTGTTTGGGAATACTTTCAAAATCCAGTAGTTAAGGACTAAGACTAGCAATCTTATTTGTTTGTATTTGTAAGTATACAAGTTTCCCGGGTAGAATTTCAATGAAGTTGATTCATTCGGTGGTACAATTAAGCTTCTGGCTCCATATACAAGTAACAAGTGACACTTTGTTTTGTTTGTTGCAGCAGGGGTGTGGTAGAGTTTCGATGGTTTTGCCTGGCTTTGGGGTCAAAATCGGTATTTAAATGGCTTTATATGCTAATTCTTAGGTGATTCAGGTTTGGCAAAGTCATATGAAACAGGTTTGGAACAATTTACAATGCTGCAGCACTCATACAAGTGCATAATGATATACACGCATTTAATTACTTTTTATTTTAACAGATTAGTTTCAACTTAATTTATACAAGATATTTTTGGAAGGTTCTATTTAGGTAGGTAAAATACAACGTACGTAGGTAAATCCGTCCAACTCTTCTTTTAACGTAGAACACGAGCATAACTAATCTTCCGTAATTTTGCTCCTCATTCATTGACACATTTTAACACTAAAAGTTTACATATCAGTTTTTACACGCAAAATTATAAAACTGCAGCGTATGTTCAAAACCACAAATAAAACGTACGCTGTCTTTAATTTTTGACACAAGACTCGCAAAACTCACCAACTATTCTTAAACTCGAAAACCCGATTTAAGTAGAAAATTGTGGTGTTACTGATCAGTCGTTGGCACGAATACATTTTTCATTCATTCTTAAATCTTTCGTTGTTTAATAAACTACGCTTTCAGCTTTGTAATAACATAATCAGAGCCACCATATCGAATAATTTTCTCTAATGCTGTTGTGTCTCTATTTCTTAGCAGATCTCTAATTATATGTAGCTTGTTAGCCAAATTTTAAATTAAAAATCCACTCCCCTCCCCCCACCCCAAAAAAAGTTTTTTTTTTTTTGAACGGCGTTACATTTACAGCAGTACGCGGTATGACTCTCAAACAAACAGCCAACAATACCTTACTTAAAACATTTCATTTATAACAGCTTTAAACGAAAAAGATGATGATAACTCTGAATAGTCACTTTGTAGGACATTCTTTAAGGATTTGCTTTTAATGTGGTTACAGAATTAGCATAATAATAGTTACTAAAATTAATAGGGAGCTTACTTACGCTTCACTCTTTTATGTATAGGTAATGCAGTGGTCCAGTCCATTCCATCTAGTTTTTAGTAGCTTACAAATCATAAAAAGTACAACATTTGCACGAAAGTGATAGAAAATTGGTAGTGAACCTAATATTGATAGTTAACCTCAACTTTCTACGCTGTTGTTCTAAAAATAATGTTAAGTAATGGCTTCAACAATACAAATAAAATAATTTAAATTAATCCTGATATAAAACGGAAAGGTAAACGGAATCATTTTTTCATTACATACATAGAAGTCTGTGTTTATAAGATGGGGAAATATGTATGCCAAAAACTTGTAGGGCCCGGTCTGGGACGAATAAATATTCAATCATATTCGGATCCAATGGTGATGCTGTTCTCTCCAGGTAAGATTTCCGTCTGATGATACCACTTGTTCGTATCCAAAACGACTTCAGGAGCGATTCAGCATAATGGATAAACCAAAAGCACACAAGTTTCATTAGAAATCTCATTACCTGTTTTCCCTTCAAGGGTTTATCGATAGGATGTACTCTGGGACACGCATACATGCAAAATGCAAGCCAACAACGAAAAGTTAGCAAAATCGAAAAATCTAGATGATTTTCAGAATAAAAACGCAATTTATCTATGCAAAGCACGCCATTTTCATGAAACCTGGCGGTGATGGATACAAAATACTTGGGCAAAGCAGAAAGAACGGGAAATGTAAGGATTTTCCATTATTCAAAATTGATGTGGGATATCCCTGGAGTGTCTTGTGATCTTGGTGTGAGGTCGGCGAATTTTTGCAAATTGTTAAAAACCATATTGAGGTAAATTGAAAGGATGCTACAGAAACACATGTTACATATGATGTAAAAAAATCTATCACGGTTGTGATTTACCCTCGCAAAGCAATACAGCAGCATTCTAGCGCCATACAAAATGAAATAGATTGGAAGTAGGGAAAGTCGGCAAATTCGCTTTTACGACGACTCTCAAAAGAATCTTATGGGAATCATGTTGCTTATTAATAAGCATATGCATTAAAGGTATTGCGTTATGGATTATTGCTGCTCCCATACCCATTTTACATTTAAACACTGATAGCTCTATGATCCCGGGAAAGATCAAAAACAACTATTTTTGATATGTTGGTAGTATGATAGCGTTCTTAGTTCTTATGTATGTTTATAACGTAGCATATGAGGATACAAATATTAGTCAAAAGTTCGTCGTACAACTTTCGTGAAACTACTCTTTGGCAAATGGCATTAGCAACATGATCAGGTTTTATTTGTATGCAATTTATAGTTTGAAACGTTTTATAATATCTCGAGGACACTATTACACATGCAGCAGTTTTCCTGGAATGCTTCCAATTTGCCCCAGCTTTCTCTTTGCCCCTTCTCTCTACCAATCTATTCGCACATAAAATGCGATCTTTGGCACTCAATAATACCAGCCTAAAAGTAGTAAAGTCCGTACCCAGAAAAAGCCAAAGGGGAATTGTAGCGTTAAAGCAATAATAAATTGCTCACTTGTAGATTTTATTACTAGTTCTGCTGAGTCTGCACACATGGATAAATTGTGTTCTTTACTCGAGCCTGCTTTGCAGAGAGTCGTTTTTTTAAATCCCCCACTACCAAGGCTAAAACTTAATAGAAGCCCGTTTCTTGCTAACAATAATGGCCTTGTTCGCACAGTTAACGATTTTACTATAAACATCGTGAAATGTGGAGTGAAAATTGACTTAAAAGCTACCTTTGCCTTGAACGAGTACCTACAGCCACATTGCTCTTAAGAAGCAGTTTCTCCTTGTCCTCCACAAAAACTCTTATAGAAACGAAAGGAATTTGATTACATCAAAGATATTCCATATTAGTTATTCCGCTTTCCACCTAACTTCCAGGTTTAGAAATAATGCAGTCATTGAAGAATCTAATTTCATTAGGCAAACTTCAAATTTGCCTTTGCTATACTTTTCAATTTTATGATCGAAATTCAACTACAAACTTGAACGTTTTATGCAATAAGAATTTAGTAAACTACCCAATTTCTTTTGTCGGTTCTGCCTACCAAAAAATTTAATTTGCTTTTCCCTCAGTTTATTTCTGTATACTGCGTAGGCAGGGATTGGAATTTGTGTCGCATTCCATGTGTATTGTTATTATGCCCCAAAGCAAAGGACACTGCCATCAGTATTGTCATCTGTCAACATTGATGTCGCTTTTGATAAATTATTATTGCTTTCAGCTTTCTTTTTTGTGTTGGGCTTGGTTCTCTATTTAGCTCAGGGCCAAATCCCTAGTGATATCGCGAAAGATCGTTAAACTGGTTCCAAGCCAAAATAAAAAATCAAGAACCGAAATATATCAAATCCACGCATTAGAACGCGGGGTATTTCTTGTACTATCATCTTTATTTAAACTGTTTCAAACTTTAATCAAGCCCTATTTGATAGAGGAGAACACGGGCCTACGGTACCGATGTAAGGTATTTGTATTATTGTATTTATCACTGATTTATTCCAACAAGTACATATGGCAGTGCCATACAGACTCCCTTACTGTGTACCTATAATATAAAGTCGTTTTTAGGTATTCACATAACATATAGTGCTCGATCGATAGGAGCTGCAACTTTTTCTTCAGCCGCATAATCACAGTCACATTTCTGCATTTATTTGGAGCTAGCTGGAACAACAGAAATAGGAAACTGTATCTCTGTCCATCTAAAGAGCAGGAAATACAAGGCGTCAAATATTCAAAATGTTTTTGCTCTTCAACTTTCACTATTTCGGAGCTCCCCATTTTTCTCGTGCATATTGTTATTCCTAATCAAAGTGTTCCAAGTTTATTTCGTATTTTCTAAAACAAGACTACGAATAGGGAAATGGGAACGAAAGCGGGGCTCGTGTGGGTTCATAAAATGGCGTCTTACTTTGTGCTTGCACACAGATCGTGATGTGTTGGTTTGCAAAAGGTTTACATAGGATGTTGTGTTTGTTCGGTCAATACAATAATTAAGACCTGTATATTTTTAACTCCCAGCATGATTCACAACCCCAACAGTCCAGTTGACAAATAAAAGATGTTATAAAATGGAAGGAGATTTCCAAGGACAAAGTAGATCGTTAGTTTGGCAAGTAGACGTGCTCGACTCCCTCCGTCAGAGCAAAAGAAGGAAATCAAAAAAGAAAAAAATGAACTGGGGACAGAACAGGAAATAGGCATTAAGAGCATCACAGAGAAACAAGACATGATGAGCAATGAATACAAAGCGTCCAGATAGCGTATGGAAAGAAAAAAAAATACACGAGAGAATTACTTGGACGTAAAAACTTTAAGAAATGGAATATGAGAAAAGGGAAGAACAGACTTAAAATACAATTTTGTATTATACATGTCCTTTTTTATAAGCTACTCCACGTCCACGTAATACAAGCTCCAATTCATTTTTTGTGGAAAAATAAACTTACTGATGTCTCCAGGGTGGACATCCACGTGAAAGGACTGACATTCGTAGAAGCACTCTGGTGGAGGCTGGAGATACCATCTTTTGAATCCTTTAATTTGGCCTTGCCATGACGGATTTATTACGTGATCGATCTGTAACAACAATTAAAATTACTCATTTAAAGCAATCTGTCCTTTAAAATTAAATGAAAGTCAGTTGGCTTTCTGTTAGTTGGTAGTACAGCCATAATCTATGGAGTTACAGAGCAACTTTTTTAAAACCTCTTTTACCCGACCCTCTCCGATTTTGATATTTGTGTGGGTCAAAGGTACACTCACGCCAACTATAACTATTATGAAACATGTCTCACCAGGGAAGGTTGTGACATGGTAGGAGCTCCTAGCATGGAGAGATAGCATTTTCCACGTAAAAGAGAATGCTTTTTTACGTGATCCACCTCCGCAGCGTAGTAAACCGTAAGTACCACTGCTCGACACTTACATACATACCATAGCATAGCTTTCAAAACGGTACAGTCCAATGTACACTTTGCTGCACGTAACTATGCTATGGGGATATAGCAGCACTGTGTTACTGAAAGCAGTAGCAGTATACACTTCTATTGTAGTGAAATGTACCGTTTTGAAAGCTATGTTATGTTATTCAAGTGGTGAGCAGTGGAGCAGTTGTATGCACCTACGGTTTTACCACGCTCCGGAGGTAAATTTTTAGAAAGTTTTTTTCACTTTAAAATTAATAAACTTTAATTTTGCAGAAAATTTCATTAACCACGCAAAAAAACATGCTTTTTTACGTGGAAAATGCTATCTCTCCATGCTTGGAGTTCCTACCATGTCACAACCTTCCCTGGTCAGCGGCTTAGTCCTCTTGATTTTGACATAACTTTTAAAAAATCATCAAATTTTCAAAAAATTTCAATTTCTTTTTGTAAAGCTGAATGGAGCTGAAACTCTGTAAGCAGTAAAGACACTAGTTGTCCTAAATTTTTGGCATATTAAGATTTCAAAAAAATCACGGTGGTAACAATGTCATGCCTACATGAACAGCGTAAATGGGTGTGGCAAGCGGGGATTGTTGCGCGCCTGGAGTTTACGTACGAAAAGTAACACGCATAAGAAGGCATTACAATTGGTTCAATTTCTAGAGACAATTAGTAGATTATCTATTTATCAGCAGGGTGTCACCGTTGGAAGAACAACTGTAAGTTGAAATATAGATAACGGTAACACCTTACCCCAGCTCTGCTGTTGTGTATGTGTGGTTTGTAGTTAGTCCAACTCAAAGAATGAAATTGCCTAAGTTCTAATTCTCTTATCTGCATGCTAACGAGTACTTGACTAGTTTTGGTTAATATCGAGTCGGTCAAATTAATTTCAGTTGATTGGATCAATATTTACAAACCAAAATCGATCGTTAATGGATTTCAGGGTATCAATAAGCGCTCCGCTGGTTGTACCATGCATCTGGATCTGCATCTGTGCTTTAGCATTCAACATTCCAAATGGCAATGAGAGCATGTCTATCAATACCACTGAAAGATTATGCATACAAGTTTTTCCAGTAAATGCATATACATATTTAATTTTGTTGTCGCATGAATCGAATGATGAGCAAATATGACGAGAATTTGGAAAACAAGATACAGCAAGAAGTAGTCGAGTCTATGGCTTCCATATTCAATTACTTTCCCATGACGTACAAAGAAATGACTTGTTTACGATTTTCTCTGCGAACTCCGTAAAACGATGCAAAATAACCAAAATAATAGAAATTATGGAGCCTGTAATTGTCTGCTCTCTTCACAATCACAGATTGTCATTCGATTTGCCGTTTCCCAACTACCAACAAGTAATATCCTTTCACAGAAACAAAGACTTGGAAAAGTAACAAAGCTATGCTCGTCATTATCATTTAAATTATTAGTTCGTGCTTCGAAAAAATAGACGACATGAGTATAACAGAGCAACGACTCTGGTGCTGGGTAATTATTCTGTTTAATTCACAGAAAATAATTCTCTAATTCTGGCAAGTGCACGATGCTACTCTCTCTAATTCGTTCATTATATAACTTTATATTAATTTATTTTATATAACTTTTGCTTGTCTAAAACTCTCATGAACATGCAATGGTACAAGTAGTATTGCAGCAAATTTTTGGGTTCAAAAGAAAGTCTGAAGTGAGAGAGTCTAATTAGAAAGTCTTAATTAAAACTACTCCCGCGGAAGAGAGGATAGTTTACGTAAGTACTTGAAAAGAAGGGAAGGATGAATATACTTAAATTAGCTATTTCTCACATAGTATTTATTTCCATGATGAAAAGACAAATTGCATCGCCAGCTCAGATCATTTTACGAGGTCCGCGTGCATATATATGTATTTAGGACACTCACTGTTGAAAACGTTGTACTTTTTGTCCCAAAACAACAAACATATTATGGCTTTTTGACCATCCATTTATGGTCTTGAACACCGACTGGTCGTTGTAACATTATAATTGACAACGAAATCTTCCATCATTCTATAAAATAATGATAAAACAACTTACTAAGTAAAATGGGAAGCTTTCATGGTAATAATAACTATTAATCACTACTTCCATCAAAAATGCTTAAATAGTTCATTTGCTTTAGCTTTAATTACATGCTCATTTTCATAGAAGTCTTGTTTTGTTAAAAGATGAAACAATTAATCACCAGAGATGTGTCATTATGTCGTGATTTAATTACTCGCTCATGCTAGACTTGCATTTATAATTGCATCTACCTACCTACCTATCTATATAAATATTAACTACACATGTACATATTACCTGTTATTATTATTATACTCCTCATTTGGTCTCTACAACTTTCATATTACAAAATTAATTATGATTTATCCTGTTGCTTTCCCTTACTCGCGCTATCAAAAACTTTCGGCGTCTCATACATATTTTGCATGCTAAAACAGAAAAAAAACTTGCTCCAGGCATCCCTATGTCTATGTAAGTAAATCTCTCTTTACACAACTATGCCAATTGTGTTTTATCATCACACATTTATTTTTCCCTTACCATGTTTTAGGATTCAAACTTTTAGACATTTCCTAGAATTATAAACCAAGCCCTGTGAGATTCACCTGTCTGTCTTAGTTTTACTCCAAAGTGTGTATTTCTGAGCTTCCAAAAGGGGCTTAATGAGATTACATAATGTTAGGCTTACTGTCATTCTCAATATGCGTGTAATTGGCTGGTTGGATCGGACGTGTGACAAGTTCTGTTGAGAAGCGCTTGTAAATCTGTCTGGATTAGAGCTGGTTAATTATCAGGAGAAAGGTGTCTGAGTTAAACATTCTCAACTATTTTAGGCAGTCAAGTATACAAACCAGCTCTCCAGTTTTGTTTTAATAATTAGTAAAAAACAAGACTTAAACTCAAGATGGGACAAGTAGGGGGTTGTTATCTGAAGCATGGACTGGTTTTCCATTTGCATTTGTACCTACCAACATAAGTACATGGCACACTTACCAAGTACGTAAGTAAATGTTTTTCCTAGGTATTGTATATTTATGTTTGGAGATATCAAGGCTCAATTGTCTTGGCACTACTTTATTGTCAGATTTAGCCTAATTTTTACAATAAATGTTAGACAGCTTCAAGTTTAAATAACCTGTCTTATCTTGATTTTAACTGTGTTTTCTAGTGGGTTCATGTCGGATTAGTCATTCTTAATAATTTTAGCGCATTATACATTGTCCTTCTGTCATTCATTAGTAAGCCTTTCGTTGCGTTAATTTTACAACTTGTTGAGTTGTCTAACTTTCAAAAATTAAAGCCAATTTATGCTTAAAGAATTATTTTTCCCACTTTATCAACGTAAATAAACCAGGCTATCCCAAATTACGCAGGGGCACGTAATCTCCCCAGTTGAAAAATACATTTATTTCTTGCTATTTTATTTACTCACATTCAAATTCCGTCATAGTTTACAAAGGCAATTTTTTGGACACACCAGAAAAAACCACGCACAGTTAAAACAAAGACAACACTGGCGTACATGATGTAATCTCAATAGAACCATTTACGCTCAAATTGCATGCACACTCATAAAACAAAACCCATTCTTAAAATTTCATCATGAGCAATACGAGCCAAACTTGTAAAAGCTATAGTTTCCTTTTGACTCTAAATCGCATATCGCATCTCATTCTTCCTGGCACCGCGAAGCTTGCCGGTTTGTAGTTTTCCATTGTTGGCATGCAGTTTCTTTCTATTCAACTGTTTCTACGTAGCTTTAGCATCAATTTCCGTTGCTCAACGTAGAAAGGAAGAGGATGTAGACAGACGGAATGTGAAATACCATTTTGTTATCCTGTTCACATATTTTATCTTGAAATCGAGAAGAATCGTACTTACATGCATGTGGGCTCCCTTTCCTGGCGTCCCCATAAAGATCCAGTCTGCATGTGTGGATTCCGCAGTCTCTGGGAGAAAGTAGGGTCGCTGGTAATGTAGACGAAGAATGTGGCTGGTCTCTGCATCACAATTGCTCCTGATATCACATGAAAAACAAAAAAAAACAGATTTGGAATGAGTTTACATACTATTTTTCAGTTTACAAAAAAATTTGTAAAGTAGCACAGAAGGCAGAGAAAGTTTGTGATGCCATGCAAAATATGCTGTCGTTTGTGATATGCTAGATGTGGCAAACCAAAGCCATCCTGCTGGGGCTTCCTTTGCTCGACAAAAACAAATTTCCATTTTGGTAATCCTTCAGCTCTGCTGAAGTCGGCATATAATTTTGAGTGCTTTGTATGTAGCAAAATATGACCACACAATGCATGTTGTTTTTATTCCTACGCTTTGAAACTCTCTCTCTCTCTCTGTGAGAATGATGACACGGGTAAGCACACTGTGACAGCCAAGACAAATCTCTGGTAGCAGCAGCTCATCTTTTTCCCTACCCTCTTGAGAGTTAACGATGAAATGGGAAAACATGCTCCGTCACAATTCGTCTTTGTCCCATTTTGCATGATGATGCTCCAAAGGTACTTAATCCAACTACAATGCAAAAGATACACATACGTCTAATGCCATACGTGCATACACCTGCTGATACACCTAAGTACATCATTGTGAACCATTTGCAATGCTTCATCTGAGATAATATTGCAGAAAAGCCTTCAGCATCCATTCCCTGGATAACTTCATTTTTATGCAATGCATTATGTATCATCCTCAATTTACATTCCAGGTGGAATAGACCAAACAATCCGACCCACAAAACAAAAATTATACCAAATTTAAATACCCTCTTTTAAAGAAGCTCTTTATTACTACAACAGTCGCAAATCAAAAACACGTTGATGGTACGTGTTTTCTCAAAATTTAGACAATTTATAATTCAAGAAATTACGGATAAGGCCTATAAATGCTTTGTATGTGATATGTTCCTGTTTAAGAGGATGGAATACATGTAAAGGAAGCTCTCA
>JAHZNG010004661.1:0-10555 GCA_027744375.1 Orchesellides sinensis
AAATCCTGTTCTTCTGTTGAAAATCTTACTTAGATCCACACATACATGCGATTCATTCCAAAATATAGTTTTGCCCGCTGAATAAACCTTAGATAAAGGGACTTGTCAAGTATATGTATTTGCTTTTCGTAAACCATGAAAGCAGAAAATGCATATTAAAAACTTAAATGAAATTGACAATGTCTTGTATTGAGGTGAGTAAAAGAATTATGTTTAAAACAAATCGGAAAAGACTTATTTGTTTTTTATTTTCAATTGCTTCAATTTTTATATTAATCCTCACTGAAAACATTAAAAGTGAGTTTTTAAATCTGGAAATACACACAATGTCATCGTATGAAAGGACAGTAATTTTACTGCCAAAATATCCTTCTACTACTTTCAATACGATTTGAATATATTATAGCAAATACGATTTCAAAATGCTATGAAAAATTAATCCCAGGAAAATTATAAGACAATTTAAAACAATCTCAAACATACCAATACATTTCTTCAGTAAGACTACAGACTACAGTGCTTGCGCTTTTACACAAATGTATTCAATAAGCACACCCCGTCAGCAAATTCGACGACCTGTAGAGTAGCCTAGTTAATTAATTCTACTGCTAACATCGATTCCGATGTCAGGTTTATAAAATGTGAATAAAGTTGTCTGTGGAAGGTAATGCAATGTGATGGGAAGATAATGCAATTTACAGCAGTCACGTTAATTTCTTTGAAGACAGTTGAAAAAACAGGGAGCATTACAGAGATTAGATTTTCAAGTTTCCGTGATTTGTTAAAATGTTTTGTAGATAATCATGCATGGTTTTAAAAAACTAACTGCAGACTTGGCTCAATTTTCGTAATCTTTCTCCTCGTGTCGAATTAGATCAAGGGAAACATACTCGTCTGGAAATGTGAATACAATGACTTGAAATCTTAAAGACGTTGTACAACAAAGCCCCATAGTACAAACAAGATGCGAAGGCGACTTAAACAAACCAGTTACATTTACAAAGGCTACTTATTGCTGGGCTACATTATTATAAAGTGACGTTGTTATTGCATTATAAGTACGAAGACAATTTAAGACCGTCATGTAAAGCTGTTCATTTTCTAAAGCAATATATTTTTGAAAGCAAGTCATGTGGTGGTGATACAACAAAAACATTTGCTATGGTCATAACTCTGACACCCAAAATTTTCTTTCCGGATGAGTGAGAGCGCATAGAGATTACATACATACAAGTACAAGTTCATCCTACAACTAACGAAAGTATAAACTGCAGTTTGGGACAAAAATGAAAAATGTCTTTTATTCCTTCGGTGGTCTCGTTTGCAATAATAAGCTGAGACATTTGAAGAAGAACATAATTTTCTGGTTGAAATGAAAACCGTGGGTGTTTATAGTTCAACAAGAGGTCCATTATCGTTTGCTTTTTATTGTTATGACTTGCTATTGTACAATTCTTTATCATCATAAAATATGAGCAATAATCCAGCCTTTAAATGTGGAGGATATGAATGAATGGCATACCATAAAAGGAAATGAGGGACTTTAGAATTATTGGAAAAGCTAGGAATAAGTAGAACAAGTGTTTTGGGTGGGGGTATAAGTATACCAAGCTTAGAAACTCTTACCAAAATGGAAAGCCCACTTTATTGCTTTGCACGAGAAATGACAAGGGAAGAGGAACAGAAAAAGAGCTCAGAAAAAATCCTACGTTCTTACATAACTTTGGAGATGCGTTACATTACATATACTAATATAGACATTTCATATTTGGCTTATAAAATATGAGAGACTTGTATTTATGAACGGTTGCTCCAAGGCGTTGTTTCCTCCCGTCTATTTTTAAAGTCGTTGTGAAAGTGCAAAACAGTGGAAATGAAAACGTAGAAAAACTGGAACGATATTATTATTTTGAAAAGATGAGTTATGAGACATTGTTGACGTGGGAGAAAAAGCAGGGTGAGAGGAGATGACAGCATTGCATTGCAAAGCTGCTCTACAAAAAAAAAGACGTATCTAGAATATCTCCGGAGGGAATAAGAATGCAGAAAGTATTTTCTCCGCGCGTCTGTTGCCTTTTCCAAACAAACACCATTGCTTATGTAATGACAATCCTAAAAATGCCTGGGCATTGTGTCTAAACTACTGACACACATTTTCCTGACTTGCTTATCATTTTGTAGGTTGACAATTGACAATTAGGAAAGGGAAAGTATGGATTTATGGTATGTATACAACAAATGCGGTGGTATATTTGGATATAAGATAAAGTTCAAAACTAAAATTGATACATTATGTTAAGAAATTGAGGTCATGGAGTGACTTTATTGAGTAAACTAGGGTGAGGTGAATTAAAATTCGTTCAAGTAATATTGGATTAAATTAGAAGCATAGAAAAATGTTGCGTTATTTTTACATAAAGATTTTCGAAATATCGAAATAACTGTTGAGAAATCGGTTGGTATATCATTACCACATACATTAAAGACTTCATATCATCCACATCTTATATAATTTTGTATCAAATTCTCAATCTCTCTTAAAAGTAACCTTGTAACACGCCAATGTGACCTTTCATATACGTATTAATTAATAATACTTAAGTGCAATGTCCGTGGCAGTACCAAGTACGTGTAATATGCAGTACCAAACATGTGTGTAGTCAGAATTGTACTGCTATTTTAATTTTTTAAACATATGCCCATTGGTTGATGTAATTCCATCCAATCATGTATTTTCGCTTCTGCTTGTTAACTGCCGAATTCCTAGAATTCTCATTCTGCATCATCGCAATGAATTGAAGATGAGTAAATGTAGAGTGCATGCAATGGTAAGTGTTCTTAGACAACCAGTCAGGCAGAACACTGTAAAATATAATTGATTAAGAGTAAAGCAATGGAAATGGTCAACAACGATAAAATTCGCTTACTAAAGTTTTAATACTCGACAATATAGAACATAATATTGTTCTTTCAATGGTCGTGGCCTTCCGTTCCGAAATGGCGTTCATTAACAAACTGGTCAATGATCAACTAATCAACTTAACACTTTCCTGGCACAACAAGCTCATTAATATTACACAGCAAAATAAATACAGGATTCCACGTAGACTTGTTTGGGCAGATAGTTAGTAATAGTTAATTCAGTATAGATTTAGTTTATTCCACGGGTTAATAGTTTGTCTTGCTGGAAAGGATTTTTAACACGAAAAATTATGGTAATTTGGGCAATTTATTGTGATTAATAAGTAGCTGAAACCATTCAATGAAAAAAGCATCCAATAAAAGGGATGATATAAGCGAAAACTGGCATTCAGATGAAGTTTTGAAACGCAGCCATTAAATTACAATTCATAAAATCATAAATTCGAAAAAAACTTTTCACCACAATTATCATGACGTTGAATCTTCCTACCGTCTTACTCTGCGTTATCTTAGTGTTCAGAAATCATTTAACAGGTATTGCTTAGTATACTGTGTACTTTGCAATCATTTATTGATTATTGTAGCATTGCAGTTTATGTAGATTTCTACTTGTTATAATTGACCATGACGGTTTAATGTCATAAAATATACATCAGTTTTAAGTTTAATTTTATGTTAAACAACTTTTGTTTGAGTTGATCAGGAATCTTCTTTTAAATTTGTATTTCATAAAACCCTGTTTTAGAGCGACTAATTTTTCATACATACGTTTTGCAACCACATAATTTGATTAGCTTCCACAGATTTAATTAATTTTGAGTTAATCATTTCATATCGCAGATGGGAGACGACTTGTTAGTAAGAAAGAACCAGAGTTTGGAGAGCCACTGAAGAATGTAACGGTGGTAAAAGGGCAGGATGTCACTTTAACTTGTGACGTTCATGGACTTGGTAGCTACAGGGTATTTAAATTTTCAATTTAAAGGGTGACTCTCAAAAATCATAAGGACTAAAATTAATAACACATTTCTTTACTGCTACAGGTGGGTTGGATAAGAGCGGAAACGAAAATAATCTTAGCAATTCATACAAACGTTATTATGCATGATCCTCGATATTCAGTTACCCACTCTGATCATACCAAGTGGCATCTTACGATTGAAAACGTGATGGAGGAGGACAGGGGCACTTATTTATGCCTAATTAATACTGAACCGATGATCAGTCAGGTAAACGATCTTTAAATTCTCTTAATCTTTATGCTTTTTATTCTTATAGCACATCACCATTATTGAATATTATCTTTTATGCATGTTGGTTATATTTGCTGGAAGTCAAAGAGAACTAATAAAATCTTAATTTGTATCAGGAAGCTGTGTTAGATGTAATAAGTCCATCCGATAAAGTCAAACCACAGGAAACATCGGAACCTGATGGCGGACGAGTAAACACCCCGGGTTACACATCTGACGAAAAGCTGAAATTAGCAAATAAGCAATCTAAAAATGGACCGCGTCTAGACACGGAGACGGAGACAATTCGTCCTGTAGAAATCCCGGGTAGTTCTGGTAAAAAATTGTTACATATACATACATTATCTTGACGCATGCGACTAAAATTGTTAAGGTTTAGAAAATCTTTTTCGGGAAGTGAATTTCCTGAAATGCAATTTATGGGGTTTTAATGTATGAGACTTAATATTTCAGATAGGGGACTAATTAGTGAAAAAGAGTTCCTAGAACCAGAGTTTGCAGAGCCACTGAAGAATATAACGGTTCTAAAAGGGCAGGATGTCACTTTAACTTGTGACGTTCGGGGACTTAGCAAATACAAGGTATTCAAAACTACTGGTCTTGTCCTCCTCCACACTTCCATTTAAATTCGTTAATGCACGGTATATGAGTTACGGTGTATTTGGAATATGCAATTAATGCATTCAAAATCAGTTATCTGTAAATTAGATCACGATCGTATAAACTCTTAATTATTGAAAAGGCTTTACAGTACGGTGAGTTTGAAGTAAACCTTAAAATTTAAATATTAGACGGATTTTAATGAACAGTTGAATTTTTAAAAATTGTACATAACATTCAAAAAATGTTAGCTAACTTTCTGTTTTCAAACTAAGCCCGCATAAATAATGAAGACTGGAATTAAAAGTATTTAGTACATTTGTGTCTTGCCATTATACATAGGTCGCTTGGATAAGCCTGGACACGAAAACAATCCTTACAATTCAAACTCACGTGGTTACACAAAGTCCCCGAGTGTTTGCGTCCCATTCTGATGAAACAAAATGGCATGTTACAATAAAAAACGTGACGGAGAAGGACCAGGGTGTTTACTTATGCCAAATCAACACTGATCCGATGATCACTCAGGTAATTCATCCCGTAATACTGTCCACTTCTGATATCCATGTCTGCAAGTCCTTTTTGTATGAGTAGTTTAATATTTTTAGCTGAGTCTCATTCTCCAGACTTGGTTTTCAAAAATCTATTTCATTATAACCTCAATGTTTTAAAGGCAGCTATGCTAAATGTAATAAGTCCATCCGACGGCATTCCAGAAGAGACGTCGGAAGACATTATAACTTCAGAAGGAAGTAGTGTACAACTTACTTGCAGAGTTCGAGGACAAAACGTGCCTACCATCAAATGGATACGGGAGGATGGGAAAAATATCACATTGAGGGACCACGGGAGAATGACAAAAGGTATCATTACTAAAATACAAACAATTTACTTTTCATCAAAATGTTTATTCGAGGTTTTGGCATTTGATGACCAACAAAATCAGGCAAAGGGTTTACGTATTGGATTTGGTGCTTATTAATCATTATTAGTAATTAAAAATGTCAACGTTTATTTGTAAGTAACTGAGAACTTTTCAGGATTCCTCATCCCTCACGATATTCTAGTAATTTGTAGTTGCTGGCTTACAGGGATAAATTACATGTTTGACATATAATGTAGGGGATGAATTAAACGGTAGAATGATACAGAGAAACCAGATTCAGCAGTTATTTAGTTATCTTGCAATGGTTAGATTGGTGCAGGAATGTTCATATGTTTTAAAGCTTATTTAATGAAACTAATATAATATAAAAAGTCTTTCATTTTTGTTTTCTTCAGTGACAGAATATAAGGGGGTTGTACTGACACTGCATAGGGTTTTCAGGACGGACATAGGAACATACTTGTGCATCAAAGACAATTCAGTAACGCCATCAGTTCTGAAGAGGATTACTATTTCTATTTGGCGTAAGTTAAAAATACTATGTTTTAATGCATTGCAGTAGATATTTCACTACATGATTGATGATTATGGGAAATCAGGTGCCAATTCTGAAGAAGCAGACATTGGAGATTATGAATATACACCACGTGTAGACTCTAACCATGAAGACGGTACAGCAACGGAGAAAACTGGTTACACAGAAACTCCTAGTAGCACTGGGAATGGTAAGAAGTTGGATAGAGTACTGATATGGTTTTTGTTAATTACAACACTTTTCAAACTACGCCTGTACCAATTTTAGATGAAACCAACACAAATGTTACTTGGTCATGGATGGTTAAGCAATACTTAAAAGTATTTTTCGATGCGGTCAATCGTTATCTTGGTTTCATAAGGACCTGATATTATACGTCTCGTAAACAGATTACTTGGTAAATTTTGCAAATCATACACAATCATTTAGCAGTTAGGAAAATGTATAATATCGACCATGGGCTCCGTGATAAATAATTTTACCCAATGTATAATATATTTTATAGCGTATTATTATATGGCAATATAAAATTATCAAAACTATGTCTATTACAGTACATTTTGTATCAGATGTTTTAAATCTTCCCAAAATGAAATATAGTATTGGAAAGTGTGATTTACGAAACTTTTACTTGCCTAAGTTATGTATGTAATGCATGTATGTAGGTATATCTATAAAATGTCTGTTTAGCATTAAATTCATATTCTAACTAACTATAATTATCAGTTTTATGAAGGACGTGATTACGCGATGTATGGTACAGGTGCGATGTCTGACTTGGGAATGAATAGAAAAATGCTATTATGAAAATGAAATTAAAATTTTGATGTGTTCATGAATACAAAAAGTATTTGGAATGCATTCGGAGTAATCCATCTTCTTTTTAAGTGATAAACGAGTATACATTTTCGTTTCCATTATTTATGCATTTAAGCATCACACTCATTCCAACATAACACGCACCTAACGAGGAAATATTTGTAGTTTTTGCGAACTATGTACATGTATCTTAAATTTTTTTTGGAATTACCGTCAGTCTGTGTATTTTGTCAAACTGTCTTCCTATCATTCATAAAACTACATGTAGGTTTGTTTAATATGTATTATTATACAAATGAGATTTGGGTGTTACCTTGATAGTTGAAATACTTCTATCGGGAACTTTGTAGGGTAGTAGAAATAACATACACTTTCCCGACTTACAGATATACTAACGAGCACTCGATACTTCATGCCCTACATAACTTCGAAATATGAATACTGTTTATATACTAATTAAAACATGGCAAATTCAATGGTGATAACCATTCTCTGCAAAAATTAAGTCCAACTACTTTAATTAGCAATTAAATTAAAACGGCCACACTACCTGAATCTATAGTAATTAATGCATGCATCTCTATGCACAGAATCGTATTCGGCAATGCACATGCGTAACTTAAATCTCAGGTTGCCCCATCTGAGATTAGCAGTTGTGGGAAATTAAATCAATGCAAATTGTTGACAAAGTCTTTGTTGACAAAAACAAAACAAAGTGCATGTAAACTCCTTACTCCAGTTTTTTACATTACGATTTGTAATCAACAGTTAAACTTATACTTTGTAAATCTTATTTTTACAAAATCCTTTAGTTAAAAAAAGTTTTTTCATGTTTAGTAAAATCGCAAACCCACAATGGCGAACAAAATTGTACATTTTTGCAGACAATTATTGGAGAAAGCAGTCCAAAAGTATGGACAATGTGACAGTGAGTCAGTGAAAGAGCTTATTTTGTCTCAAACCACCGCAGACATTTTTGAAGAGAAGTTGAACGACTTTTTGGGATTAATTGAGCAAGCAGTTCTATCACCATCAGTTCTTCATGTATCGGAAACCCTAGATATAGAAAATGAGGGCGAACGACTGTACGATGACGATGAGTTGTCAGATGAAGAAAGTAGTGAGCGCAACCTTTCACAGAATTCCAGCCAGGGATCTTATGTCTGTGTCATTGAACGAAATGTGTATTCTTTAGAAAAAATGAAGAATGTCGTGAAATTCTTTGATAGTTGCAAAAACAAGAAGTTACAGCAAACCTCACGGCGGTACTCTTTTGTCAAGGATTACAAAATTATTCATCGTTTCCGAGACTACATTGCGAATGGATTGAAGAGAGAGAAGCTCAATGAAATGGAGGAACATGTGATAAATAAGTTTGAAACTGCTCGAGCATCATTAGTTTGCGTAACTGAAAGAGACATTCGACGTTGGGCAATGATCAAGGCCAGGGAACTCAATTTAGAATTTTCAGCAAGTCCAAGGTGGTTACACTTGTTCAAAAAGAGAAACAGAATTGTTTCACGAAAGATAACCAAGTTTACAACAGTCAAGGAGATAGGCGAACAAGGCAGTCTTGAGGCTAAAGCAAAAGAGTTCGTTGAAAATGTTAAGTGGGCGTGCTCTGAAGTTCCAACAAAATGCATCTACAACTTTGATCAGTCCGGATTCAACTATGAACATAGTAATAACCGAACACTATCTCACAAGGGCGAGAAACAAACTGTTGGTCTAATTAAGTCAAAGCATGCAACTAGTCACAGTTATTCTATAATGCCTTTATTGTCCATGAGTGGACAGCTTGCACCAAAACTGCACGTATGCCTTCAAGAAAAGCATGGGGAACTTGGACCACGAGTATTATCATTATTAGATATACCTAGCAACATATATCTCACGTGTTCAAGATCTGGAAAACTAGACAAATCCATCATGCGTGAATGGGTCAGTGGTTACGTGGCGGAATTGTCAGACAAGAAATCAGGACTGGTGTTGATTTACGACTCATGGACTGGACAGACGGATCAAAAATTGTACGATGGAATTAAAAATTTGCATGGCATTTATCAAATTCCAGCAAAAACGACAAATCTGGCTCAACCCTTGGACGTGTACTTTTTTCGTCAGTATAAAATTATTCGCCGCCGAATATTTGACCGCATTATGTTAGATGATATTCCCGTAGATCTGCATGACAGAAAAAACGTATTAAAGATGCATTCCCTAATATACAATCAACTCGAAGCTCCCATTTTTACTCCTATGTTGTGTTATTCGTGGTTTGCTTGTGGCTATACAGGTGCAAGACCCGGTCACTTCATGAATGTTAATGAAGTTATGTTTGATGACACTTACTGTCCTTGTGATGTTGATGAGTGCGAAAATGAAAGTTTTGTACGTTGTAGTCATTGTCGGGAGTACTTCTGTATTAGGCACTTCTTTGTTGACTGTCACTTTCACAAGGTTTAAATATTGTTATGGTATGTACATTATCAGTTTAATAGTTATTTAAATAAACAGGTGGATTTTCATGTAAAATAATTTGTTATTTGCTGTTTTTAGTTAACAAAGGCGGAGTTTCTGTTTATTGCTTATTCTAAAACTAATTAAGCTTATTTGGGGCAATCTGAGATTTAAATTATGCATGTGCATTACCGTATATGATTCTGTGTATGGAGATGTACGCATAAATTGCCATTAGGTTAGGTAATGCGGCTGTTCAAATTTAATTGATAATTAAAGTACTTAGACTTGGTTTTTGCAGAGAAAGGTTATCACCATTGAATTTGCCATGTTTTAATTAGTCTATAAACATTATTCACGTATTGAAGTTGTGTAGGGCATGAAGTATCGAGTGCTCGTTAGCCAGCAAGAAGGTATTGGTTATTAAGACCTCCACCAAGTGTAATTATTAGGGGCCCGCCAGTCTCCCTATGTAAAACCAAGCAGTTGATATGTATATGAAGGATAACAAGTAACTGTATAGTTAGAGGAAACATGTAGAAGTACAAGCCAGCAGATGGCTTTAACCTATCACAATGCTCAAAATCAGCTGATAGCCAATCAGATGCTCTTTATTCCGTTCAAAATTCCGCAGCCAATCACATTAAAACCTTTCCAAACAAATTAAAACATACGAAACTTGCTTGGCATAAATAATACATAATACACAGCTAAATATATAACATTGTCTTATTGCGGAAACAGATGTAGGGGCGATACTTTAATTACGTAACGCCTGGGGGTGGGGGAGGGGGTCTCGGTGACACGTTACGCTTTGTGACAAGAGGGGATGGGAGGGTTTTATTGGGTGTGACGTAACACTTATGATATTTCGTAAAATCACAACGGAAAATAAAGGTTTGATAAAGATCCATCAGTATGCTAAAACTAATCCAATAACTCGATTTTTAGACTAGTTTTTCACCTACTAATTGATGTGGCAAACTGTCCAATGTTAGTTCGAGGTAATACGTGACAACGAACCAGTAATGGCAAGGTGTCCAAAAACTAAAGTGGTTTTTACCGGTAAATACCGGGAAA
>JAHZNG010004662.1:0-11511 GCA_027744375.1 Orchesellides sinensis
TTCTAAGCAAGTACGCCAACAGTGGTCTACACCACCATTTGAAGCAGTGGGCCCGACGAATCCTTGCAGATGGGGAGCCTGTTTATCTTTGTTTACTTGTAAAATTGTATGCCTTTCCATTTCCATAATATCGTGAAATTATTTTTCAGTTTCAATTATTATAGAGGAGATATTTAATATATATAAAGATTTCCTATGAAAGCTCATATCATTACTGTAGGTTAACATAATATTGATGAAGTAGTTGTGTGTTTTGACTTGCTGCGGCAGAGAAATGCTCTTGACGTAATCCATAAAATGATTCATTAGTATCCGACTATGTGCAGTTAGTGGTTTCACCTTGTTATACAAAGTTGCTCAAGTTTGGAGCGCTATTAACATAGAATCGGCGGCTTTGAAGTAAGCTCTGTGTAGCATTTGGGAATGTGTACAAAGGGTAGGATAAATTGCTTTACAGTTTTCGTGGCAATTCATGGAATTCGAGACAGACTTTCTGTTCTTGTTCTTTAGCAGAATATACAAAAACATATTATATCAGATGCATGCCCATTTATATGTATTTCCAGCTTTGTAGGAGTTGTTGTATTACCTAAAACATGAACAAAGTAGAAGGGAGTTTCAATAGAGGAAGAGAAAGGGACATGTTACATTTCTTATCCCATGAGTCATTCAGTCGTCAGATCGGTTTGGTTTAGTTTAGGGATACGCTAGATGAAGGTGTAAAACATATCATTCACATATTCAAGATTCTACATAACACTATAATGACATATTCTATATTACTTTTTATATGTATAACAGTTTCTATTATGAGATACGAATCGTTTTGTTATCAACTTAACGTGCATAACTTCCGAAAAGTACATAGTATGGTATGCGTTGGAAGCTCAGCTGAAACAAACGTCTCTTTGGATTTGCTGTATAGGGAGGCATTCAGCTGTATTCTTCTATACACACAATGCTACTTGCTGCCAAGAAAAAAGGGAAAGCACATCACCCAACTAATCCCAAAGTTGATGCTTAAAGCGTAGGCAAATGAATGAACAATGATAATCATTCTCATTATTATAATGACATGCTTTTCGGGACTCTGGCTGACGTGACTGGAAAGTTGGGAATGGAGCTTGCTACCACCATCATCCCTATATCACCGTCACCGCAGAAAACTATATAGTTTATACACAACTTACTTTTAAACTATCTTTCTCTCTCTCGTCTTTTTGCTCTTAGCAGCGTGACATGGTTGAAATCGTCCCCGAAAACTAAAGTGCATAGACATGTACCTAGGTATGTATTAATGCGCCATAGTAGAAGAAATAATAGTTGGAGAGAGAAAGAAAACAGTGTGGATATAATCAACGAATTAAGTAGTTTAACTTGAAAAAGCTTCCATATTATGCATACCTATGCTCACTAAACTTGGTCTATCACTGCATCTCTTGCTCTCTCTCTCTCTTTGATCATATCCTGCTGGCTATGTAATATAAGACAGAAAGTGTGTACGTGTTCTTTCCTTATTCCTATTTATAATAATATTCAATGCAGAAAAGGGGCACAGGAGAACACACTTCATATTATCTGGGCATTATACATTCCCTGAGTTATGACTCTGAGACCGAGTTAATTGGCAAGTTCGATCAATCCGGAATATAAGTAAGTGAATGAGTGAGCAGAGCAATGAAAGCAAAGGAACAACATTGGAGTCTAGTTGTGAGAAAGCGAAGAAACCCACACCAACAACATTTGCTGAGCTGAGAATTACTTATCTGTCTAAACGTCCGATGAAAGAGACCAAGAATGTGTGTAAAGCTAAGGTAATAGTGCTATGAAGCTCGAGTAAACATGCCTACTATGCCTTAGGTTCATGGGTTAGTCACACATGTATATTCGTTATAATATATGAAACCATAATATATGATCTATTATGGTATGCAGATAAATTAGCAGGAGATCGAATGCTCCTTGTTTTTCCTTATCTTCTTTCATACATAAAACTATGTGTGTGTGTGCCCATATCTAGTGCTAATTTGATTTAGTTCTGATAGATTGGCCAAGGGATAAAACCATTCTCTGCTATTTCAACTTTTCCCTAGGACCCAAGACCTTATGTACACCAGACTGATTTAATGGGCATTTTATGCATAATCAAAGTATGGTAGCGGCAGAGCAAGCTGTATAGGGCAAGTAGCAGAAAAGAGATGAAGACGACTTGAGGGTACCTTGCTTTTCCTTGTAAATGCTAAATTCGTGCAAATACCGTATTAGTTTATGCTTTTTCAATGCCAATACATTTACTTTATAAACAACTCTCGCTCTCCAACGCTAGTCAGTTATATGCCTTGGAGCAGTTAGTACCGCAAACGTATGTGCGTATTTCTGTTTTACGGATAATCAGTTAAATTTATTTTGCATGCCGTAAATATGTAAGCAGTGGATAATAAAAACAAGCAAGAGAAGGAGAAGCAGCATGGGCTTGCAAATAAAATTAAGTTCAATACGGTTATTGCCTCTCCTTTCATTTATTGTTATATAAAAATAATTTCATCTCTCTTCTGCCTTTTACATCCTTTTGCTCAAGTTGTTTATGCAAAGAGGTGGAGGCACCTGGAATGCCCATCATGAATAAACACAACATTGAATCATCATCATCGTCATTTTCTCTTATTTATGTACCTCTCATAATTTTCCCCATTCCATTACATTTTCCAATGTATGTATACCTTTAATTCGTTGGATTGATATTATGTTTGAGCACCTCAAATATATTTTGCTAGTGAAGAAATTGATGATGTCTATACGCGATGATGGTGATTACTATGATGGTATGCTGATATGAGGAATTATGAGTTTGCGATCATGAAAACTAACTTTTGTGATGATATATATGTGCCTCCAACTAATAAGTATATAGATTATGTGTCCATTACGCATCGAGATAAGTAGATTTTATGATTATTATTCCTGTGGTAATAAGGTAGTAAAATTTGTACATAATATATGTACTGCTTGAGGTGGTTTATAGGTAAAGTCAATCTAAAATGATGCTAGTCTACTCCACACACTATGTATTTTGACTCTTATTTAGATGAAAATATAAAACAGTTTTTCGAACGTAGAACACTGCTCCGAACAAGGCTCTGTGCATAATACAAATTTACCGTCACGGCATTGAATGTGGTGGTTAAGAGTTGGTGTGGCCTGTGTATTATTATTATCATCACTTTTCACAAGACACAGAAGCAAAAAGTTTAGTGAAGTTGATTGCTACTCATAGACATATGTATGTAGGTAAGAAAAGAGTGAAAACTAAAGAGAAAAGAGTGGGGCAAGTTTTTGGGATAATTTTTTACCTAATATATATATATATATATTAAACTGACATATGTGTGCATGTGATGTCATGTACTTTGGATGTGTGACGGACGAGTATAGTTTGTATAAAGACGGATTAAAGGTAATGTATGCGAGGGAGCCGTCATTCTTGTCCTCTGTGTTTGAGCATAATTCATAGGATAGCCTATAATTTAGGCTCATAAAATAAATCATTATTAAATTGGAACGAGGGAAATCGACTATAAATAGTTGGATATGTTGACATAATCTATTTTATTGAGAAGTACCATTGGTCCTAGGGCACTCTTTCTTGTGTGCTTGTGCACTTGAAGGAAAAACTCCATTATGATTATATGACTACTAATAATATTATTGTGTGTGTGCAGTGGCTCAAAATGAGCTAAATGCTTACCAACACCATCAGTTCTCTGTTTCGACATCAAACCACTTCTATACTTATTACAAACTACCTAAAACACGTCTAAATCCCTTTGTAAGCAAAATTTGATGGCTTCTCCCTGTAATATGACTCTCTCCTGATTCCGTTTTACTCGTCTTGCCATTCTCTAGCTTATACTGTATTATTATTAGCCTTAATAAGCATTAAAGTATCAGACAAGTTGCATGTGTGTGTGGGAGAGAGAGATGCTTGACTTTGCTGGAGGAAATGAGATGGTGACATGCCGATTTGCTTCTGCTTCATCTAAAATCATAAGCATATTACGCACATAATGTTGGTACGTAAAACTTCCACAGTATAATAATGGCTTATAATTTACCAACGTAATGGAATTCCTCCAGGCTTTATCTACTCGCATCATTGTACTCTCTTCCCATCTAAAACCTTATTAGAGGAAAATAATCAAGGCCAGTGTATTTTAATACTGTATTATATTATGATCATATAATTACATTGCCAACTAATGACTATTATATTGACATGTGGTGCTGTAACCATCTTTCTTGTCATATTCGCAGAGACTTTTGATGACTTTTTTGGTATAATATCCTTATTAAAGAGAAGCATTTTGAAAGTATTTAAGTTCTGACCATGTCATAAAATAGATGCCCATGATAATTACTTCTCCACCAGAAGGTGAGACAATTCGGCACAACTTGTGCTCTGTCCCGTCTTTTACGAGTATTTTCGTAATTGTTTCTCTGAACTTAGATGTTATTTTGTGACAGTGAATGTTATCATTTAGATTAATACAAACGATTTCAAATATTTTACTGACATAGATGTACGACTTGTGATCTCATGTTCTTGTCTGTTCTTTCACCTTGGGCTAATCGGCAAAATGTATGTTGGATGAGGAGAAATGTGATTTTTCTACTTGGTATACGATGAGATTCCATTTTAACATTTTACGAATTACGATACATCAATAAGTAAATGTATTCAAGTCAGGTCTAATGTATGGACTGTACGTTATAAATTCATCACGACTGAGTAGTAAAATCATCATGTTGCTTGTTAGAAACCACCATTACTGCAAAGCAATATAAAATATGTTAACTTGCCAAAGCTTCCGAAAAAACCAGAGGTCTCCTCAGATAATACAACGGAACGGTTGCAAGTTCTACATCAAATATACAACACACTTCCTTGTTTTAAGCAAATTCCAGTTTTTCTATAATTATATGTAGAGGAAATCTGAAAAGCTGTTGGTCTTATGACCACGATGCCAGAGAGATGTCTATCTTAATCTTTCTATTGCTGACAAAAGGGATGATAGCTTCTTTATAGCTCTTAAGTTATTTTGGATTTACGGCCTAAATTCACAGGAACGAAAATACAAAAAAATCTGTGGTTCTCTTCCTCTACTTCTCTTTTAAGTAAAGCTCATCGCTCAGTCACTTTCATAGTTGAACATTTTTTTCGCTCAATGCAATACAGTGGGAAGTAAACTGACTTCATGAGCAACAGAGCAATGAGGTGGATGAATGTATGCTAGGGACTCTGTATGTGTGTTGTTATTTATTCTGTCTTACCACTTTTTCATCGGGAATGATGTAGATTTTTTTGTCAGGAAAGAACATAAAGAAACTTCACTTATCACTTATAGACTTGCAGTTATTATTACTGGGCACTTTGGCACAAAAATGCATTTATACACAATCTCCAAAGTACATTACATGCATTCCGCATTTTGTGGAGATCACAGAGCAAAGCACATTAAAAACAAAAGAAAAAAGTAGCATTTCATCGGGGAATCACTTTTGTTGAGACGATACTTAAAATGTTACTTCAAACAATTGTGCGCAATGGAAATGTTAATTTAATGCCGCAGAATGTTTCAGAGTTGAAAGAAGCAACAAGAACTACTGCAAAAGAGACATCATCATGAAAACATAAGTAGGCAATAGGTATGTATAAAAAGCGACATAAAATATCTGTAAATACATTATTAGACGATGATGGTGTTGATGATGTTGATGATGATAATGATACGGATGTATATATACATTGGAATGCAACCGTAGTCTGAAATCGTATGCATGCACCTGTACGATGCGTTCTACAAGTAGCTTCTTACATTTTTATTGAGAATCACTGAGACAGACAACTTACTAAACGATTACTGATCAAAACAGAGACACTAATGCACAGCTTAGTCAAATCATTATACACTTACGAATGATGTTTGTGAATCGATCCGTCGTCCGTCATAAAATCGTTTACCGCAAAAAAATCAAAACAGGATAGTTTAACATTAGACGGTCGGATCATAGATACACCAACTGCACTAGATTCTTTATTTCTTATTTGGTTAGCCACAATTCAATACTCATACGTAATATATCTGTGTGCGAAATTAGGTACATATATCAGGACTTTTTTAAAGGCTAGGTTAAGATTTTTGGCCAAAGTGACTTATAATAAGTTTCTCGTTTATTGTTAACGTCTTATTGTCGCTCATCTTCTTTCAGACATATACTTCTGCTGCGGTGAATGGCGACTTGATATTTCTTTGAATTCTAAGCTCATATTCAACGTAACTTGATGTTACGAATGACATTCTCAGCTCAAACCGCATTATTTGTAAGTGGCTGTAAGTCAGCTTGAAAATTTAAGCGAGAGATTGAAAGATACAAGCTGTGTAATAACTGGTGAATAGGTTTAGCATTTAATTTTAAGGTACACGCTTTGTAATGTGCTTATAGGACAATGCAAAGCGAAGACCTAAGAAGAAGGCTTTTTAGCTGCCTGACTGACGGAGGGAAAGAGAGAGAATAATATATAATGCTGAAACGAATGGCTACACACATATTCATACATAATGCTTGGAAAAGAGAGTAAAACTGCTAATTATAGGCTGGATGAATTCCAACATTCAATCTATTGTGTGCTAAGCATGCAATATAATTATTCCAACGAGCATATTTTGCATAATAAGTAAGTTCAACCAGCCAAGCAAAAAGCCAAACCGAGCTTTGTCGAGGTTGCTACAAAGATAGGTCGTTGTTTTCTCTCTGCACTTGGGTTTCAGTTTGGTTTTGTCGGATCGGTCGGTTTGGCTTCTTCTGGTGTTGCTACACCGTTGTTATTGCAGCATCGCATTACTAGAGCTCTCAGTCTATACGTACATCATAGCGTGTGTCTTTTAACTCCTATTTTGAATACTTGCTATTCCGCTCCTACATGACATTATTATGAATTCCAAAGAAGACTGCTATTTAACTTTATACTGCGTAAGGAAAAGAATATCATTATTATTTTGCTAGTCTTCTCATCACGTTTATTTGTATTTTAGTTGTATTAGCATACTAAAGTTTTTATTACATTTGAAACAAGCAGGGCAGACTAGGAAAACTAGCTTTCTAGTTGATCAAGTTAGCCAAAAGAGAGAAAGAGAACCTAAAACCGTCATGTCATATCATTTCGAAGAAACACGGCTCTCCCTATGAATGCCGCTTGTTGTACTATCCATTCGACCATCAAAATGATAATAATAATGACGATAATGATATGCAAAAGCTTTCAAATGGCATCGTACACACAATTTCGGAGTAGTGGTAATAATATTGCATTTATTTGCAATATAATATGGTTCCTAACTTGTCCATAGCCTTAATTCTCTTTCCTAGTCTTTTATTCAAAACGTGCATACATATAGTAATAGTATCCTTTAATTCCACTATTTTCTGTGTCATTTGACGAACCCAAGTGAAGCTATTAATGTGCCAGAGTAGAGACAGTCAAAATATACTTAATATTATGCTGAATAGTACGTTTTATGCGAATAAAATAGCTGTGCCCACTGTCATTATGATGAGACAATGGGATCTCTCGTGGCGTATGCGTTGTACTCACGGTATACTTATTGTTTCGAACATTTAATATTTATGCTTGTTTCTTTTTACATACGTTCGAAAGTGGAGGGAGATAGACGCATTTTGCATAGATGGGGAGTATATAAACATAGGGTAAAAAATTACCGAATTTTCTAACTACTAGTTTTTTGCGTGTACGTATGAATGCTATGTGCTCAACATCTGGGCCTATACTACTTAGCATGTACATTATTATTAGTATTGCTTTCAGAATTAATGGTAAATTCTTTTTTATGCATGTCTTATGTTGATATATGACTAATGCGAACTTAGCGAAGGTTAATATATTGTAGGGTGTGTTTATCATAAATAGACCTTTCAATCATACCCTCATCAATATTAAGCACACCAATTTCACTCCTATTATGACCCGCTACAATAATATTTTTATTATTAGTTTTAAAGCTGTATTTTAAATTCGCTTTTAGCTGTGTTGTTCTATTATTGTAAGCAAGCTTATGAATCAAATGTAAGGTCAAAGTTGGAATCGCTTGGGCGTATGGAAATGATAGACTTGTCGTGTTTTTTACCCATAATTTGAAAGCGAAATTTGGATCAAGCATAAATTGACATGTGTATCTAATCAAAATGTTTATAAATCTTGGCGGAGTTTTGGTGGAAGGATTTTCACGAAATTATTTACATACACAAAGCTATTTACATATTTTTATGAGGGAAAAATAAGGTTGAATAATATTATGTATGTATCTTCCGTATGTATGTTCATTTGAATAAATTCAGGAAGCTTTTTCTACAGTGTTCAAAATCTAAAAATAATACGTAGCATTCTACGTAAGGGTCATGAATATGCCCATTTCAGCTGAAAGTACGTTGTAGGAGTTATTAGCTGGATCTGATATTCAATTATGGCGTTCCTTTAATTATATCCAAGTAGAATAAGAATTATCAGATTAGCTCTTTAATTGTCTCATCATTAATGCATAATACTGAATGGCCAATTCAGCCTCATTGGTACGCCTTGTCCTACCCACTTCCCATATATTTTACAAATTGCGAAAAAAGCTGCAGGACAAACAGCAATTTTCTGCTGGATAAAAAAGTCAGTGTCCATTGTAGTCATTTGAATAATAAATATAGAACTCAATTGCGGATTTTCAATATATTTATCCATATAACGTTTAGCTCACCCTTTCCTTATGCAAATGACGGAAAAGGTTGGAAAAATTATCACGGGCAAGATTGCGCAATCAATTAATTTAACCAGGCATAACAGAAGCAAAGTAATCAAAAGGGAGTGAAAGAACAGGAGTTCTAATGGAGTTAGGTTGCAATTGCTGAGCAACATGAGCTTCTCCATCAGATGTAAATTATATATAGCTAATTTAGCTGCTCACTAATTACACAGGTCAAGTTATCCAGCATTATTATCTTCAGCCAATGCAGGAGAACTGTGTAATGTGTAAAGGATGGAAGCAAACCTAAAAACTAACAACCCATCACCAGTCAATTCCCTCTCACATAAGCTTTCTCTTTTTGCATGAGCTTTGACATGACGCGTGCTTACATACTGTATCGCATGATAAAATGTGGTGAGGTGTGATGAGAAACAACCGATGCCTGTATAGTATGTACATACATTAATGAGGAGTAACAAAGGGTAGTATAGTAGTGCTGCTCTTCTGGTGCACCATATATAATAACTTAGGTATAACCTATAAGTTATACCTTATTGACGATGAATGACGATCTACCATTGCTTCGTTTACGGACCTGCCACTGCACTGGCTTGCTTTGTAAATGAACCAAGAAACCCTTGTCGTCTCGTGCTCTGTTATGCACCGGTGCATTATCACTTTATCATTATCACTGTGTAATATAAATTGCATGCATACATTAATCCAAAATGCGTGCCCAAAAGCCCTCTGGCACTAATACACTTTTCGTTGTGTACAGTTTCATTTCTGGATACAATGCTGCTAGTCTACAGCTCATCGCGGTCACCTAAAGTTGTCAGTATTTATTTTCCCTTAGAGTTTGATGCGTGACTCATTCTGGAAAAGACCATATGCTTCAAAATAGAAAACAACAACCCAACTACTGTGACTGTTTACTAATTATTTTCATCCATTGTCTTCTCACCTTGCAAGACAGAAAACTTGGTTGCACAAGGTGTATATGTATGCATGAAACTGTTTAATTAGTTGTTTGCAAAAGAGCAACAGAAGCAAACTTAAATATTGAGTTACGTATGATTAATAACTGCTTTCATCATGAACAGGTGTATTTCATGTGTAGTGTAGTATTCAGTTTGTAAAAAAATACCGGATACGCTACACGTTCGCGGTGTTTAGCATAAACGTATAAAATTATGGCATGATTTATTTGACCTATAACTGACAGATGATGAAATAAGTTACTTTAAGTTCTACCTGAATTTTTCTGTAGTAAAAGTCCGACACAGCAGCACTGATTTTTCTATTTTGTATGCAGTAAAAAGGGTGTATTAAAAAAGATGAATGGGGAAACATGAGAATTTCAAGGCAAAGGGCTTGTGGCATGAAAGCCCTTAGTTAATCACAGCACAAGGAAAGATAAATGAACAGTTGGCTTCCACACAACGATGTGTGTACATGATGTAGGAATATGTAGAAATATGAAAACTAGAACTTTTCTTGGAGAAACGCATAAATTCTTCCAGTTTTAAAAGCGTATTATAATATGGGGTGTTGTTAAGACCAAATAACTTAATGTTACATGTATCTCTGAGAAAATAAGAAAAGGAGATTTTCTGGTGTGGCTGGAAAAGTTGTAAAGAATACAAAGAAGATCTCTCTTCTCTCTCTCTCTTTCTGGCTAGCAGACGAAGGGCTGGTTGAGGAATGGCTGTTGTAGGAAAAATGAAGAGGATTATTTTCGTTGTAGCATAATATTGGATTTCAGCATAATTTTAGGGCGGACGCGTAAATAAATTAAGCTCTTAATTTTAATTTCTAACGAGCAGTGCCCAATTATTGGATTAATGCAAATTACCTACGGGCTGTAATCAGAATTCGTTGATTAATATGTAAATTAATAAGATTACATGATGCAAAGCAATGCTAATTTATATCCAACTTTGCTCACTTCTCTTTCTCGTTTTCCCTTCTCTCCAGTTTTCTGGCTTTCCATCTGTGGAGAAGGGCTCAGAGATTCAGAGCATAGTATTACTTACTTTACTTCTAAAAGTGGAAGGACCCACACACTAACATCACCAGCAGTTAGAAAAGCAACAACACATCAGTAGTTGCATCTCTGAACAAGACGAAGTGAGAGACTGAACTTTAGTTTGCTAGAATCCGAGGAGTTTGCTTCTTATATTTTCATACTACTTCTACTCCACCTCTGAAAAACAGAGGAGCAAGGAAAAGACCACTACTTTAAGTTACTCACTTTTATGCCATGTTCACAGTGCACCATGTACATTCATACAACGCGTTAGAACAGTTGCCAGTATTAGCACAAATTAGGGATATAATATTTCAAACAGAAGATGCTACTTGAGCTAACTACTTGACTTGACCCTTCGTCATTCCTTTACTTTTCCTTGGCTTACCAAACACAGCTCCAGAAGGCCGTGTGAGTAAACCAGATTTTCCTCGACATACTACATACAAATGCATGCATTCATGGGCACATCGTATGTATAGTACAAATGCATGCTTATATAACAGTTAGCTTTTTATACAAGTAATGAAGCATTCCATTATGTTGCATGGACTCCTCTGTTAACTCGCTTGGCATCACCAACCAAACACTTCTTGCCTTTTCCCTTAATTCAGATTTTGCTTGGCTTCCTCATTTCTCTATCTTTTCCAATTGTCTTCTTTTTCCTTTTGCATA
>JAHZNG010004663.1:0-14669 GCA_027744375.1 Orchesellides sinensis
TGATTTAGTTTTCGTAAACCCATGTATTGAAACTGCGTGTGGCACCCCGCTAACTAAGATGTAATATGGAAGCCATACGTATAACAATTACAATAAGTATAAATACATATTAATGTGACACATACATACAGACATAATAGCAAAATATCCATTAAATTGCTTTCTAAAAAAGTTTAATGTTTCAAATTCAGAACGACTTCTGCTTACTGTTGACTGTAATATATTCAAGTACCTTGTTTTGCGTTAGTGTAAAGAAAAACTCACGATAAACAGCAGGATTATGCAAAATTATGATCAATAACGAGAGATTCGACATGTTTTTCACACCATTTTGTCAACATGTCAAGCAAAACAACAAATACATGTAAATACGTACGTGGTGATGATGATGAAATACTTCAATGCATTAAACGAGGCAAGGTCAACTCTCCATGTCCCATAGAATTTTATCACACTTAAACTAATACTATACGCATAAAAACTTGACTTACGCTGTAATAGATGTTTGTCACTGGCGTTTTTCCACATTCTAGTATAAAGTCGTAATTGCGATGGTCAATTATCAGTATGCCACCAGGACGAAGTACTTCTTTGAAGTTCCGTATGGCCAGTCTGCGAAGAAATTAACTCATCATAAATAAAACTCCACATCTCTTCCTTTCTTATGCATTGAATTTTTACATACTTGACATACTTTTGATCACTTTGATCTCCATTTACACTAAAATCAGGTAAATGAGCAAAACTATTCCCCAAGCACAACACAGCATCAAACTTATGGTCATCATCCAGTCGACTACAATTGCTGGTACTTCCATTTACTCCATTCATAATTCCATTGCGACAATTCTTATTATCAGACTTATTCTTCACTGACAAACCAAAACTTTCCAGGTCATCTGGCAAAGACAGCCAGTTGGCTTCTTCAATTACTGTAATACATAGTACACAAAATACAATGCAAAGTTTTACTCAAAGCTTGGTAATCATTATCATATTTACTCAATCATCAAAATTTTCATCCTTTAACTTTCATCAGTCATTAAAAGAACTGAATCAATCCTACAAAATATACAGCATATTATAATACGTAAAATTATACTGCATATGCATAAATAAACTAAAAAGTCACATCGGCATTACAACCATAAAACATAACGCGAGACCCGACAGGTCTTTAGTTTAGAACCTCAAACACGTTTCATTACATCATTAACTTAAAAAATCAGCTACAACCATACTCTGAATCTTCACCTATCCTTCCTTTTTATCATATTACAACTTTTGGACTGGCCAACTTCGATAACCCATACGACCCTCTTTCCAATCCCATCAAACCAGCCAATCACGACAAGTCTTACGTGGTCACGAAGACCACACCACAGAATTTTGCATCTAATCCTTCCTAACCATCATCGCCATCCCACAACCCCTTATGAATTCTCCCAACAACTTCCTCCTCCTTAAAACCTTGACATCTTCCAATTCCACTTACCCCGTGCCACATGCCGTGTCCAAAACTCTCTTACAATTCCTATGCCTTAGAGTATCCACCAAAAAGCTTTTGTAGTTCTCCGTACGAGAATTCTTGTCACCAACATAAATCTCCCACAACTTCGCGGCTCTTCCATCGGCATACTGATCTGAAAAAATCAAATACATTTCACCAGTCAGAATCAGAGAATCACATTATAACAAAAATAAGCAACTAATAACTAATTCAATACAACAATCGCAACCTACAACCTAATCACAGTACAAAAACAAAGGATAAATTCCCCACATATGACTTAGTACGCAACAACACAAAATAACATGCAAATCCTACTTCCTGTTTCAGAAAATGCGTAGAAAACCAATCATGGACGCTTTATGCATGTGTGATATTTGTACAGCTTTCTTTTTCAATGCAGTTTTACCTGGGATTCCTTCAGCAGCTGTTCCCAACGATCGTGTCCGATAAACGCTGTCAACCATGATTACTCCTTAATAATTCCTCGGACGGATGTCCTTTAAATCTGAACCCCTCTTAAATAACTTTCACACAATTCCCTTGGCACAAAAAACCACAGACTTCTATAGAACTCTTATTTATAAAATTCCTGGAACCACCCCACCACTTTGGTTGTCTTCGTCAAGAAAGTCAGTTAACTAATGACTTATGTTGTATGTTTAACCTCCATTCTTTCACCTATTACTGGGCTCCACTTCCAAAAGCAATATCCTAACTGGTCATGTTCGCTGCTGGTGATGCAACCATGATAATAAATTGCATTAAGTAACATTTTCCGCAATTGCTGATTAGTTCAATTTTTTAATCACTCAACTAGCAACTAACTAACGAAGATAACTTACAAGTGCAACAAAATGCTGGTTAAGACGAAGAAGGTTTTTTTTGCAAAGGAAGACAGATGTAAAAACATGTGAATTCCAAGATTGGGAAAGAGCTTTTTGGTTTGGTACGACGATGTGATATCCCTGCCAATGAGCTCCGTCGTGAATACTCGGTAATAAACAGAACTGTTACGGAGATTTGACATGATCACTATGTTTATATTTGGTTGTGATTCTAAAAGATGTATAGGCCTTGTTAATGCGTGTGTAAGGCATACTACAGAGAGGCTCAGGAGATTTTAGAGCTTGTTTAAATTTTGCACAAAGAGTAGGTCAATATGTAAGCATCATTTTCATATGCAAAACAAAATCTTGGCATAAAAATAAGGTTTGCATAAAAAATGCATCCTGTAGTTTCTCCAAAAAGTTTCTAGTTTACTTGATACTTGAATAGATAATTTAAAAAAAAAGAAAATTATTAAGTTTATAAATGCTAGTATTTCCGTCTTTTTTGCAATGATGCTCAAAGGACAAATACCTATGAAATTTATTTTATATATATTCATTTTTATATGCAAATTTCTAACTGAACTATATACAGTTTATTTTGTGTGCTTGTTTTATACTTAAAATTCAATTTAATTATAGAACGAAGCATTTTTATCTCATTTGTTTCACTTTCAGTTGGTTTTGTTTAGAAGACAAAACGACAAAACTGGTAAAAACCCGTGTATTATACATTCATACAGGCTTTATTGTCAATTGCCGGATTTCTGATGCTTAGCATTGCATTGCTTTCCTTACTTTTGAATTGAGTTTGTGTTTGTAGTTGCATAATTGTATATAAGTCTAATTTTCAAAGTGTGCCGTTGACAAAGTATATCATGATAAGATAAGTTTTATCAAAATAGAATCTTTTTGTATGTATTTTTCATGCGACAGAGCTAATTAAATGGCATGAATGAAAAGCTTGAATAATTGGTATAAACGACACATACTACAGTTTAATTGTTTCAATAATTTCTTGTTTTAGTAAGTCTTTTCCTATAACGTACAATATACAATCTTAGCACAGAAGAACAAAAAATGTAAAATAACGTTCACATTTAATGCATGATAGACACAGGATACGGAGGTATGCAAAACTACAAAGGATTAAATGAGATCTCTTCAGGAAACAAAGAGTTTTGTATGAGAGTATGTATGCAATTGTATTCTAAATCTAAAGAGATGTTTAGATGCATATTTAACAAAGAATGTCATAATAAAACAAGGGATTTTCCCTCTTTGAAATCAACCGTACATGGCAAGTTTTACTTTTTAAAGGCTTTTAGAAAATTTGTATAATATAATGCTATCAACTGCAAATTTTTAGTGATAACTTCAAATGTTAGCTTTGAAGTATATATAAAGAACATTCCCAATGTGTAACAATCCATTCTGCATTCACTATTCAATTCAGTACTACATACTTCTGGTATAACAGAAATATTCTTTTGACTTTGAAGGCTTCTCCGAAAAAAAATTTCAAAATGAGCAAGCTTGTAAGTATAATATTCGGGGTTTTCATGTTCTTCCTGTTTTTATAGCTGGTAACATTGGTTGATTTAAATTAATTCTTAAATTAATTTTTTAACAGTTTGCAATCCTTGTCATCGGACTTGTTATGGCAGTTACCTTTAGCTCTGCTCAAGAGCCCCAAGGAAGCGTGAGAACTAAGCGTGGACATGGACATGGTCATGGAGGTATTTAAATATTCAATATTTAAATCCGATTGCATAGAGGCAGGATTCATTAACTGACATGGCATTTGAATTTCGAAATGATAAGGTTATGGTCATGGCCCCGGAGCCGGTGGTGGTGCTCGAGGTCCAGTATACTTCTGCGGTTGGGTTGGTAGCAAAGAAGGATACCGCAGTTATGGACATCATGGAAGATAAATTTTTTAGGCAAACATGCGTTTTCTCGGTCGTTCCTATTCAGGATCAAAAAGTCATGAATTTTCCAAAGAACCATATCACTCTTAGTGTTATGTATTTGTTGTTGTTGTTTTTATTTTACGCAATTTGAAATCGGAAGCCAAATAAACGATTCGCTATATATACTTATTTATAAATACATAACAAGAGGAGATGCATTTACATTTACCATTAATTCATAGCGTACATAAACTACAACTATATCTAACAGAGATAATGACGTAACCCGGCAATTGGCTTCTGTTTGGAAATGCAATGGAAACTTAGCTAGCTTGGCATGGAAGGTGGGTGGGCGGGTAGTGTGGGTGAGACTACGAGAAAGGAGTAGTATTGTGTGGAGAAACCCGTTTGTTTGTATTTGTCGTATCTGGGCAACATTGATTCTTAACGGAACATTACGTAGATGGGGATTGGTTTTGGATGGACACGGGAACATCGGTCTTCAAGGCTCCACTATGATAAGAACAGTAACATGATTATTGTTAATTTAAGTTTTTAGGCCTTAAACTGGATGAAAACCTGTTTGGCCATTGTGACTCTTATCGCTATATCAAGTGTAATTTCGTCGTGTTGAAGATATAAATTGACAATAAACATACTAATTGTTCGTCATGGCTTGTGTATGTGTAGGACCCGTTTCCAGTGGGAAAACGTTACTGCTGAAGCGATTGCAGGGGGTGGAGGTAAATTTTTAATTTACATACCTACACAAAGAGATGTTGTAATAAAAGGCAATTACATTTTGTTAGAATTATCGAAGAAGCACTATTTGTATTCATTCGATTAACGATTTTAGGTGGATGAATCTACATCTACGGTGGAAACTGTAGGCTCTAACATTGTTCAAGTGCCAAAGATCCCATCTTTAGGAAATGAGAATGGCAATAAAACTAGCAGCAGCAGTACTTCCAGCAGTAAAGATGACAAGGATTTTGTTAGTGTTCGAGAAGTTGGAGGGTCGATGTCCCCTTTATGGCCATCTTATTTTGGACCATATAAACCGGTAAGTTTCATGCTTTGCTGTTAAAGGTAGAAAATTTATATAAATTGGTTGTACCACAAAATGACTGAAAGATGCAGAACTTTCTTTGTAGATAATCTATGTTATTGACGCCAGCAACTTGTTCCAAGTGTCCATTGCTACAGTTCACCTTATGGAAATCTTATCTCATGAAAAATTGGTGAGATCCAGAGTATTGATCGTGTTCGCAAAAACAGAGTTGACAGATAAGAAAAAGATGAACCTACTCAAATTTATGATGAGATTGGATAATGTTGTAGCACAAGTTGGCAAGCGAGTCACAGTTCTGGAGGTAAGCTCAGTTAATGGGGAAGGGATTGAAGAGATCAGAAAATGGATAGTTGACAACGCTGCATTTGCTTCTAGATTAAGCCAAATTGAGAAAAGTAATATAACTAATGTATACACGTAAATATTGTTTTCGTATAAATCATTGTCATTTTACCAAATATCTGTATATCTGTTTTAACAAAGTCTTTATAAATTTTAAATACGAATACTTTTATAGTTATTTTACCCAGTTAGTTCGGTTCGTTCATTCCTAAAAGCGATATCAAATAAATATATTGTTCTTTTGTAAATAACATATAAGATATAACTCATCTTTTATCTGATATAATATATAACCTGTATAATATTTAGGAACAGTTTCTTGATGGTGACAATGCCGTTTTCATTCTTGTACTTACGGTTAACATATATTTTGTAAATTAGACTGATAATTCTCAAAATACTTGTATGCAAAGTATACTTTTGTACATTTTTTTTTCTAAAGTAAACTTTTTTAAAGTAAAGGTACTCCGTGCATTGTAAACAACTAATAAAATCATATAATATCCGAGTATAAATATCACATCTTACAAGTTCATGGAATTTTTTTGTAGAGGTAGAGGTAACTCTGAACTGTCTTAATTTGTAAACGTAATGTACGATATGTAATGCTAGTAACCTTTTCTTGATTGTACTTCTATGGTCAAATGCATTGCATCATCAAAGCAATCTTATAAAAGTAACACTGTTGTAATACACTAACATGGGCTTGAGCCTGCGTATAAAATCACAATGTAAAAATATATGGACAATCATAATTCATAAAAATTTGCAAACAAGGCATGAAAATCCGTTTTAAATATCTATCTCGGACAGTTTGACGAAGCATAGAATACGTTTTGAAATTTCATTCTCATGAGGATTTCGGATTTTCCAGAAGATGTAAACTCTCCAAAGTCTTGTATGCGGAGCTTTGACACATTGATATAATCCAACATTTCAACACAAGCTTTTTCAGAGATCTGTAATATAGGCAAAACAAAAAATAACAAAATGTATTAAACTGTAAATATTAATATGTGTTGCAAATTTTACGATCGTAAAATAAACTTACTCTTGGTGAAGAAATGTTCAAATTATTGATTTTGTGACAGGTTATGATCCCACATAATAAGGAAATGTCGCCAATGCTTGGAGCTTTTAAAGTTAGTTTTTGGAGTTCTGTTAAAATACAAAAAATTAATAATTTATATAGTATTGCAACAAAAGACATATTTGTGTTACGGTCAGCAGCAAACGAGAGACATTTTTGTATTACCTGTAAGGTTTCCAATAAAATGGCTACCCCTCATGAGATTCATATTTACAATCCTGAGATCCCGTGGACGAACTGATAACTCGGTTGTTGTAACTGATAACTCAGACCCAGTAATGGCTTCGTCAGTAAACGTAGGCTGATTTGAGTCTATGTGTTGTACAATGGCTAGTTCACTCAAAAATGGTAAATCCCTAAAGATGATTCTGAGTCCGTTATCTGACAATCGACATGCAGAATTCACAGCAACAGTTTCTATGATTTTGAGACATGATAAGGTGTGTGGGGAAAAAAGGGCTCTTTCAGGTGAAAGGTCTACACTAGTCACCCTGTCTTGTGAAATATGTAAGGTCTTTAGTGTTGGAAAATTCGTCAGTAGATTTGTTCCTTCAATGTTAACTCCAACCAAAGTCAGTTCTTCTAATTTAAGTAAGCGTGGCCAATTAATTGGATTCTCGGTGGCACTCTGGATAACAAGGTGGATTAAAGTTGTTTTAAATGTTTCCAAAAATAAACGTAGCACTTCCGGTTGCATTTCTTCTTCCACCAGAACATGTAGTTTTTTGAGCGGAAAGCCTTTTGAAGCAAATTTTTTCAAGGAGGGGGCATCAATGGAGCTTATCGGAAAGCGTTCAATCTCTGATAACTTTTTTAATGTTACATCTTCGTTTCCAATTAGATTGAAAAGAAATGAGCTGTGATGATTATGAGCATCTCTAGGAGAGTCTACGTCAGGAAAGTATATAATTCTGTCTAAATTTGGCATTGCAGCTAAAAGTTCCCCGATAACTGGACTCTTGAATGTGACCTCTCCAGTAGCTAAGGGGGCAAGTCTGTGCCAGCCTTTTGCCACCAAATTAAATACTTTAACCTTTCCCATTTTCCCAACCATACGTTGCGGATTCCTGAACATGGCAGTTGCTGGAAATTTTCCTTTTAATATTAACTCTTCTAGATTTGGCAACATTTCCGAAAACAGATCTTCAAGATAAGTTAGCTTGGTTTCCCTGTGCCGGATATTCAGTTCCAAGGACTTAATATTTGTTCCATATTGTTTACCAAATTGAGCAAGCAAGTTAGCAGATTGTTTTGCAACGGTAATGGTGAAGCTTTCCCATGCTGTCTGCATTGCGGGAGCTTGTTGAACATAGCTCAAAAAGGAGGTAGCATTGTCTAAGCGTATACGACTCCTTGAAACAAGGCATTTTGTTGCAGCTTCATGAAAAACTTTGTTAACTAGACGGCAAGTTTTTAATGATTCTATTGGGAAGTACCCGAATGCTAAGCCCAGGACCTGAAACAAAAGCCGAGGATGCAAATAAATAAACTTGAATAATGCCAATTACCTCAACGGATGTAGTTTGTAGGTAAGCATCTCATGGCAGCCCTTTCTAATGATATTTGCCATAAGCAAAAGAAATTTGAAAACAATCTAACGGACTTTAAAAAATAATCATCAAAATCAGTACGTTAAAGCTTACCACATAATCTTTGTTATGAAGATTCAGTACGGCATCCATGAGCTCGGCAATCGACGAATCATCCTCATCTGGATCCATCCTCCATAAATTTTGTTGTTCTTTATCTTGTTTTACTAGCTAAATATATATGTATGACTATATATTTCAATATATTAACAGGTACAACATTATTGGTACAATGTTCGTTAAAAACACATCTGCGCTTCAGTTGACAGGTACACGTTACTTGGAAAGTTCTTTTGTGAAATCTCTATTGTTCATGTAAAAATACAAACTAAAATGTAATATGCACAATATATTTTTCACTAATACACACTAGCCATTGCATTCTATTTTAATTTAACTAAGTCGATTCCGATTGCTAAAACATTTGGTTGGTTAAAGTCATCTTGTGCTTGCTTATGTTTCTCAGTTGTAAAATACAAAACGTCATAATCTCCACTCCAGCAATGTATGCCATGCCTAACGGTTAACCTAAAATAAAATCGAAGACATCAAGAGCCAAGGGTCTAACATTGAGGCTTGTTGCATGCGTATGCTACATGGTTAATAGAAACAGTGCATTGCATTGTTGGCTTCGTTTCTTTTCTATCTTTACAATCGCGACCACAGTGAAGCCCATGGAAGAAGTAGTAAGTAGGCTAACAAATTATTAACTCCATTAAAACATGGAAACAAGCCTGAAAGGGCATTTGTTTTAATATCGCTTAATTTTCACATTTCTCTTTAACTTTCTGTATATCTGCGGCACAGTTCCCATCGTAGAACAAAGTACAAGTGATGTCTGGTATGAGTATCATTCTACATTTTATGTATATTAACATAACATGTCTCTCATTTGCAATAAAAACCCCATCCCATAAAATGTATTCGCGTAAATATGTAGAATGTACTGAAACAAACAAGATAACACTCTATAGGAACACAAATATATATGCATAATATGTGTAACCTAAATTTTATTCTGGAGAAGATAGACTTCACTGGATTATGCACATAATAGAATACATTGTGTTATAGGAAACTTTATATAGGCATGTTAGCCTCGAGAGAAAGTGAACACCACAGCTGGAACATTAAGTTCCAACCTCAATAAAACTGTATACTACAAAATTGAAGCCATTTTTATGGGCTTTTCTGTCGAAAAATATTATCTATAACTACCCAAAATTCTCATACTGCCATTTAAATAACGACACTAATTACGGAATCTGGTTTCTACTTAAACTTTCCAAAGCTTGGCTATGAAATATTATATGCTAACACTTCGTCAAATAAACTTTAAACACAGGACATTTTTGTTCGTTCAAGAGCGGGTTGCCAGGTCCAAGTGCTTTCAACTTGAAGGTATTTGGTATACTGTCGAGATGAGCACTCTAAAAGAGTTTCTAAAATCTTATACCTAACCAAATCGGTACTTGTTATGCATTTAGATACACACGTGTTTGTATACCTACTTGATTGGATGTGTGCCATGTAACACTAAAGCTGGTGAGTATGAGGGAACCAAATGACCTCAAAAACGGTACTGACTACACATTCGCTATACAGGCACACTAATTCTCTTTTTATACTGTCTGCGAATACCCTAACAAATATAGTAATGCGTGTGTATCGTGTATCTGTAAGCAAAATATTTTTTATCCGTCTGACCAAGGTGTCTGTATGTCAGCAGTCGGTGTATGCATATCATGTTAATTTTTAACAAACAACAATACAAGTTTATGTGCATTATCATACACAAGCATATATTCAATATCCATACCGGTACATATAGAATAATAGCGTCTAGCGTCAGAGAAACCCAATCGGGTTATGGCATAAGTAACGAAGAGACGTTTCGAAGATTTATTGTGTATTTTCTATACTAGACTAGAAGTAACTGATAAAAGTGTAGTAAGTAGATAGTTCGTCGCAATTGATGGTAGTCTTTGTATGCACATCATGACACCAGTTTATGTACATATGTATTATTTTTTATCATTACAAATGTACGTATAACATGCGTATTTTTATTTCGCTTGTTTTTGTACGCCCCTTAGTCTTATGTGCATACATACCTTTGTTAAGTTAACTAAGGAGTGTTTCGTACTTAATGTTATTTTTCTCGGGATAAGGCAGTTTGTGTGCATCAAGTCCGATTGTGTTTATTTTTACATCAAAATATTATTGATGTAAAGTAGGGACTTCACTTACATTAGAGCATACTATACATACAACGGAACGGGACTTCAAGTCGAATAGCTTTGTATTGTTTACCAAGAAGACCTTATTACATCCGTGCCAATGAAACACATCCTTACATATTACAATTACAAATAGGTACTATATTTTGTATGCATGAAAGTACCTAAGTACTACTCATATGTACTTTTACCGTTTTTTTCAGTAAATCCTTTGTTAGCAATAATCTGTACTCTGTACAGAGAAATGCATTCTGGACTTTGGCCTAAAACAATGAATCTTCCGTTGCTGAAATGAAGTCTTTAAAAACCAACTAGCTTAGTGTTAATGATGGTTAGTAAAGTTAATAAATTATTACTTGATGACTTGCTGCAAGTATGAAAATCAGATATGAAATTGATGACAATATATACATACATACATATTACTATAAATGAAGGTTTGTTTACTTTTATCCGTTCGGGTTTTGAAATATTGTTTCAGATTTTCAGACATCTATTTTTACGGTCAAAGGCTGTAAACGAGAAAAGCTACGATGTTCTTTGTGTCAGTTTGGGAAGTTTTGGTAAATTAGAGTAAGTTTGTAAATAAGTTTTATTATGGATGATTTCATAAATATACATAGATCTTGGAGTAGACCAAAACTCCCTAAACTGGTAAATTTTATACATCGTAAGAAAGATTTTGAAGTTAGGTATTAATTGCTCTTCCCTGTGAGTCTGTGAGGAGAAAAGCATCTCTTAGTATAATTACTTACCACTTCATATTTTTCTTCATAGAAGTACACACATACATACGTATGTATATTCAAGTATTATAAATGAACAAAGAAACTATTAGAATTAGTGATTTGCATCGCATATGTGTTTTAAAATATTCTTATTATGGCAGACAGGTCCATTGCATGCGTGTTTGGTGTGTAAGTGTCAAAACCGATGACTTACTGGATTCGCAGGCTTATTTGTATTTGTAATTTGATATAAATGATAGGCAGAAGTAAGGCCTAAATATGAAACACATAGTTAAATATATATGAACTTAAAAATTAAGTACCTATGTAGAGACATGACATCCTTATCCAAACCCTTGCAAGTCCAATGACTTGTTCACTATAAACAGATTATTTAGTTGCGGAGCAGCTACTTTGGATTTCTACTTCTGGTCTGTCATCGACGCCGTTACGTTGGCCGCCGGCCGCCCTTATCAGGAAATGATGTACGCGGTTTTATTCGAAAACGGCTAAAGCTATTTACATAATTTCAACGGCAATCGACTTCTATTGTCCTAAGCTTACCTGTGCATGAAGGTCATCCAGGTGACAGATGCCCTTCAGGTACTTATCAGGTATCTATAAGACCTTTTTCAATACTGTGGCTAAATGGCTATTAATTCCAACGGCAATCGACTTGCATTTACCTAAGGTCATCTGCAGGTCATTGATAAGGTGCTTAACAGGTACTGATAAGACCATTTTATTCTAGAGCCAAAACGGTTTGATGGAATTACACAATTTCAACGGCAATCGACTTGTATTGCCCCAACCTTTATATGTAGGTCATTGATAAGGTGCTTATCAGCTGTCGATAAGCCTTTTTTTAATGTAGTGGCTAAACGGCTTGATGGATTTACGTAATTCTAACGGCAATCGACTTGCATTGACCTAGGCTTATCAGGCCTTGATAAAATACCTCCGCACCTACCTTATATTGTTTACATCTTCTAGTTAGATCCTTCAAAGCGCTATGAATAGGTATGAATTTTACATAATATCTACATAGATAATACACAGACATACCCAGGTATTCCAAACTGTGTACAAAAAGACTACGGGGTACAGAGCGGACAGTGGAGCTTACTGTATATCGTGACCTGGCATTCGTCAATAATATCAATTCCAGAAGTTTTTAGTTTGAAGGTTATTCATGCCCTAATCCTGTAAAAGTTGCATTGGCAAGAATTTTATTTCTCTATGCATTAAATTCAAACCTAAAATTTTGGTACAAGGAATAACAAAAGTTTCTCTTGGTAAGGGTCATGAAGGCAGTCATTAAAACGCAAAGGTTCAGGTTCATGGTTAGGTTTGGATAAATCCTGATTAAACTGGTAATGTTCTACGAGCGAGATACATAAAACGTGAGAAAAGGAGGGACTTTCAGGTCTATCGAAGTCTCCAGTAAAGTAAAACTAATTTTTACACAAAAGAGTTCTATAGACTCCTTTTCCTATTTCTCATAGCTTCATCCGTTTTTTCTAGGAAAAATAAAAGATGATATACGGTAGGTAGAATAGGTAAGGTTAGCTTACAGTTAATCCGTAACTCTGTAAGGGCAATAGGCAATAATGCTTATGCATATATCCATATGGAAAGGATTTCCTGATTATACAGATACCGAGACTGCGGTAAAAGCATCAAACATGTGCTTTATACTTTATACAAAGCACCACATAACCACAAATCTTGAAGGGAACGCAACGGAACCTGCTTTCGTGTAACCGTTAGTTAGAACAGAACCCACACCCACAAAGTTCTAGCTATGAATGGAACTTGTTATTTTTAAACTAATTCTGATTTCACGATTGGCAAAACTTCCTGCAACTTTACAAAAACCGCGACAAAGAAGTTATTTATATAGCATAAGTACTCCGGTATTTTTTCATCCGCTGCATCATAGACTAAAGCTGTAGCAAAAATAAACACTTACAGCTTTAGTCTATACCGCTGCATTACACGCCATGATTTTTTCATTAAACTAACTGTAAAAATCGAAATATGTTAATTTACTTTGCGACAAAACATTTTTCCACGTGGAAAAGCTGTAACGGCTCAAGTACTTTGTTACAAATTATAGCATCCTGCCGAATCTGCTATAATCCTTGTCATGTTCATATACATACGTTTGGAACAATGAAATTTTTCGCAGCAAATAAAGGTTTCTGAGTAGACATATGGGGATATAACATATATAGTAAACATGGGTATATATTTAAGCCTAAGCACCAAGATTAAATTGCTACTTTATTTCTAAACAAACAATTTTAAAAACATATTACATCAATCAGAGCTGAGTTGGAGTGTATTGATCCAACCAATTTCTAATAAGCTGATGGGCTATAGCTCCATAAGGTGGCACAATGAGTTCTGCATCTGGATTTTCCCTGAACAATTTTGGATTTACTTGTATTCTATTCAGAGCTTCCGAGATTTGCTCCTTTGTAAACCATTTAGCATCCTCAAGTTCGTCTCTGTCTATATCTGTCTAAAATTTGTAAGCAATTTCCGTTTCGTCAATCCAGTTAATTTTCGATTTACAGTATTAGTACAATGGACAATACAAGAGATCACATAGTGGGTGCGGTTGATACCTTCTCTGATCCTTTCATAGCTACAGCAGTGCATGCCATCATAAGAGATGTCTGGGGTAACGGCCATGCCTCACTTTGAAAATACCGGATGTCTTCTACGACTATGCCCACTTCTTCTGCGATTTCTCTGCGTATATTGTCTTGTAACGTTTCACCTGTCATTAATCATATCATATTCATCAATTAATACTTATACTAATATATTATCAATCCATAAAAACAGTAATTTATTTCAGTATTTTACTAACCAGGTTCCATAAATCCAGCCTATTAAAACAAATTCAAATTATAAATTTTGTTTTACAAATAATCGAAGGAAGATTATTTCTAAATTCACATAAATAACTCACTACACAGCTATACATTCCTTTCGGATGTCGAGGCTGTCTCACAAGAAGAATTCTGTCACCAACATGATTTACAACCCTAGTAATTGCTACTGGATGTATCTGAGGGTAATACGTTTTGTTGCATGGTTCGTTACTGCACACTTTAGAGCATCCTGATATTTTTCGTTGAAGCGCAGATCCACAAGATGAACAAAATTTGACAGTCTCGTCCCAAGTCAGCATTGAGTAACCCTGTAGATAGTTTAAAACACGTTTAATATGCTGATATGTACTAATTCATACGAAGTGATAACAATGAATTTACTGTAATTTATCAATTCAAAGCTTACTCTAGTTACAAGCTGATGCTGCTCATCCGATAAAGAAAATAAC
>JAHZNG010004664.1:0-10454 GCA_027744375.1 Orchesellides sinensis
GCTTTATTTCTGTTTTGTCAGGATCAGCTTAGTGCATGGCGGGTGAGGAGACAAATGTCCATGCGGATGCGTATGCCTTCAACGTTTTTTATGCATATAAATGTAGACATACTCATATGTCATATAAAATGTAAACTACTTCCTGGTAGTGTCATTGTGAAGCTTACAAAAATGTTCCGGTAATGTCATGTCATTTATTCGGTGATCCAGGGTACACATGTAGTTTTATGGTTTGTTTTCTGATGCTATTCTTGGAAATTTACATATATACATCACGTTTTAGTAATAGTTTATGATTTATGTTTTGTCAAAACACCTTGTGGCCAAAGTGCAGTTTGGAAAGTCGCTGCAGGTGTACCAGTATTCGTCTTTCACTATGAAAGCAGTAGTTTAAGCTTAAAACAAAGGCTATTCTTGCTACTCAATGTCAGTTATTCGTTAATTGGCAACTGGATAATTTTGTTTTCGCAATATGGTTATGCCTTCATCAATATTTTTGTAGGCTATATTTGCTATGACATTTTCCAGCTCCTACGCATCATTTTTGTGTTTGCAATAAAAGTATTTTGTGTTTGGAGGTAGAAAGTCATTACTAGTATTCAAACCCAATCTCGTAGATATCCCGTATTTAAAGTTTTTAAATCAATAAAAGTTGCGTTTCCACAAAGGACACTACATCTTTGTAGTACAGAAACTAATTGATTTAAATTTATGTGGTACTAAAATATGATTTGGGTACAATGCATTTTGTGAGTGAAAATTTATACGTTTCATCTCTTACATTCAAATGAAGATGCAATCATGATAGTGAATAGGTATTTACTTTGTTATTAGTTGTATTAAACGCTTCGAAAACTCCGATTCTTCTGCCTTTAAAATCTTACGCAAAGCGATAGTAAGTTGCATTCAAGGCATTTCTTAAATATTTCATGCAGGATTGAATTTCGATAGGTAGTTACCTACTCTAAAATTCGAATTTACATCAAGTACAATGCATTTATAAAAGAATTTGGAAAAATCATCCGAATGCATATTATATCTTCTTGAAGGTTACGTAAAATTGGCTAAGAAATGTTGCGAAAATCGGAAAAGTCTATATTTTCAAAGAGAAAATTGACAATTGCCTTATTCGGTTGTTGAAAGGAATCCTAGTATTAAATGTATAGGATTTTACTCGATAATTTGAATATGATTGCTTGTGAAAGTTGATCGGATATATCATACGAGCATAAAACATTTTAGAAGAATTTGCATATCTAAAAGCATCTTCAATGTTTTCAAAATATATTGGGTAGATTTCAGTGAATAATACGTCTTAAGTAGCTTTTAGAATTTTATCTCAAACAACAATATGGTAGTGTATTGTAACTGAAACGAGTGTATTACTCAAGACCATCTTTCACCTGGAATTTGGCTTGTACCTTCGAGTTTGCCAGCATAAATAGCTTCCGCATCCAGGCTTTGTACATAATATTTATGGTATATCATTATATAGCTTTTCTTCATGAAATTGTTCAGATTTCAAGGTACAAGGGTAAGAGTGCCAAGAATACAGTTTAATCGAATTTCTACTTAACCTTCCTGTGAATATTCGTACTTCCTTAAAATGTTGCTAGCAGTACTCAAGAATCGGGGGTTTAACCGGATTGACACTGTCACCAGAATTCCAGAAATTCACGCCTTTTTTATACATTCCCAAACATAAAATATGATTAAATAGTCAGAAACAGAACTGGAGGAAATCAAGATGTTCAAGCAGTCCTCATGTCTCATTCCTAAATGCCACATGCACACTTTTGTAATGAGATAACGTAACATGTCTGCTATTGCCTGCGTAATTTCTGAAGTTTCAACAGCCAACGTCCTGCAAGCCTACTTATTTAATTAAGACAATTTTCAGTACCATATAAACCTCCCTTTCCAGTTAAGTTATATTGAAAAAACCCTACATGCAGAAATTAAATCGTTCCCAACATGTGCTTGACATCAAAGAGACTAAAGTCAAGGATATGTTATTAACACCAATTACAAAGCTCCTCACGAAACCATGTTCTCATTGAGTGCCTATGAGGTCACATTCTCAGGAAATTCTATCGTTTTAATTAAAATATGTAGTATATTATTTGTTTTGCAAATATACGAAATACAGTTAAGCACATACATAGGTATACTACACAGAACACAAGTACATACATTTAATATCAGAGCAAATATTTCCCGTTTTAAGATTTAATATTGCTGGTCTACCAATTTTAACAGGTCAAGGGTAATTCGACTATAAGGCAAGCTGTTTGAAACTGAAGCACGGGATCGTTAGAAGAAGTATCATTATATGCATAAAAAGGACCGTTGAAATCCTCCTGTGTTAGGGCAAAACAATATAACATAATATGACCCAAATGCAGGCACATTCCAAAAGTAAGGAAGTCTTCAAATTAGTCCACACAATGAATGTTTTGTTGTATCAAATGATGTTTCTTCATTTTTAACCAAGCAGAAATGTAGCAGTTTACAACAAACGAAATAAAGTAAAAGTGAAAACACAAGTACTATTAACCAACTAGGTATATGCTACAATGATACTTGATATGTACTCTCACAGAGGCATAATATATTAGATTATGTAACCATACTAACTGTTTTGTCCCTACACTACCTATCATTTGCACTTTTACAGAAAGATGCTATTTGTGTTTTGCGTGTCTTCAGTATGGTGAAAGGTGAGCAGAAGCCGAGCCGTTTTATAGCATCTACATCATTATGTTTCCAGTGGTAAGAAAATAAAGTATAGAGCTTAACTCCACGCACGAAGAAATTAGGCCAAAAGCGTGATGAATGATATTTACTAGAAACTTTCAACATTCTTGTTTACAACAAATTATAATATAATTAGTAGAATACTATAAGTATAATACACATATACATCCCTTCTTCAGAATCTACTACAAATTTACAATAACATCATTTTTTGGAGTAAAATTATGTTATGCATCTCTAGTCTAAGGCATTCATTCGATGGATGTGGTCATGCAGACCTTCAGCAATAACAAATATAAACGTAGTTCATTCTCGTCTAACTTCTCTTTTTCCTTGTATAATGTGATGGTTTGGCTTATCTTACATCTGTTGAGCATATCTCTAATAATTGGAGCAACAAATCGCAGTTGGACAGCAAGGCCAAAGTCTAATCTTTCTTTTAAGATACAACTCCTGGGAAGGTAAAGGGTATAGTTTACTATAGGCGAACCTTTGTTTAGGTTTTAGGCTTGAATATGAATTCTTATTAATGTATTACATCAACTGGAAGTAGTTTAGCAAGGTACTTGCTAAATGGTTGAGCCTTATCTATAGTACTACTAGATTTCTGTAAGGGTCACTGCCTTTTTAAAACAAAAGAAAATGATGGCTACAAGAAATATAAATATATCTGAGCATGGTTACATAGGTATGTAAAACAAGTTAGAAAGATTATGTACATATATGCCAATTTGCTAACCATCATATTACACTACCGGGTAGCAGGGCAGAAAAATCGATAAATATGAACAACGGGAATAATAACTCTCTGACATTCGACATGAACCTCAACCAAAAGCTAAGTTGATTCCGAGAATCGGAAACCAGACGCTAAGGCGATTTTCAGAGAAAAATCTTTGCAACAACTGTCCGCTACCAAAATGTATCTTTTGTTCGAGGACTTGCTTTTCAAGATCAAGCAACTGAAAGATGATTGAGTGACTAGTTCGGGTTTACGTATGGTCTCTGAGCCAGAGGAAAGACTTATGGATGAAAGCAGATGTATGCTAACTACGACTGCATACTTAATATATTTCCTACTCTTGCTCTTTTTCGGCTGAACTCAGAACCATGATGACCTTTAAAAGCTACCTTATAAAGTCATACATACGTATTTAATCATCCAACGCGGCAATAAGTATTAAAGAATATGCGTAAGTAAATACATATATACAATTTTATACCACTTTTGGCACAACTCGTGTATTCCTGTTTGCATCATATGCAAATATACCAGCAGAATGTATGTTTTTTCATATTCGCAAATACTCAAAAACTCCAGTTAACATAAGCCCAGGCACCTAAAAATTTGAGGATATGGTTTTCAAATATACGAGCATCGTAATTAGAAAGAAATGCTCTAATCATTACACCTTACATAAAAACTTTAGATTTCACATCACACATCTCTCATCTCTATAAGTACCTATAGAGCTTGTTTCAGGACTTGTATGCATATGTTGAAAGGTCTTCACAATGAAATTTGCAAGCCATACACAGAAAATCTGTTTTATAATGATGACAAAACTTGTAAAGCTTCATAAATTGCATTTACACCAACAAATATCCTGCTTAGGCTTCTGTGGTACATTTTCTTCCGGTAAGCAAGTATATTTTCCAGCATGCCTCAAAAAGCCCTTTTCATTTCATCATGATTATAAAATAAAACGGCGAGAACGTTACAAGTTAGGATTACTTAACAATGTCATAGCGTAGACTTGAAAGGGCGACAGCCTTACATACAGCCATCGATAGTACTTTAGCTTAAAAACTGTTCCATTCACGATCATTTACCAGACACTGTACCAATATTAAATAGGTCACGTACTGGGACATACATTTGCCCTATGCTTGGATGACCTATCTATATAATAATCTAAAACTTAATTCTGCCTTTTACTTACTGAGCCTAGGACATTTAATTATAAGGCCGTAATATGTAAGTAATCAACCCGTCATTAAAATGTATTATGTAACTGTGGGAAAGAGACGTTAGATGCTATGCTGCATGAGTAAAAACTAATTACCTGTCACATAGATTGATGATAATGATAATTTGATGCGGGTAACCACAAAACTGTATAATATTGTACGTGGTTGTTAAATGTACTTATAAAGGTAATATAGAAAATGTATACATGTATTGAGAATTGAGAGGCCAGAGACAACATGACACGAATATACGACATGATTATGTAAGATCACTTGCTTTTTAAATCAAAAGGGCACATGCATTGGCAAAAAAAGAAATTTGATCTGTATTCTAACACTATGCAATACAGAGTTCATTATTCGCATTGTTATACAACGCCGTACTTGTATTTGTATAGAGACTCATCTAATGTACGTTCATGATTTATATTAAGATTTTATGTCCACCTAAATAGTTCATACATGTTGAAAAATGCCAATATTGAAAATAGACACTTTCGCGCATTACATTTACATTTTTAAGGTAATTTATTTTCTCGGAATTGAATGATTGAGCAAAGAGTAATACACATATCATTATGTATGAAGTATTACGAATGACATCTAAAACAGCTTTTTATATTGATTATGTTGAATTTAATGTAATCATAATCATAACATTAATATTTAAATAGTCTATTAGGTCTGCCACTACAATTTGTGTCTCAATATGATGGTGATTATCAAGAATCATATGCGTTTTTGTGAGCATGAGTAAACTTTTCAGAAAACGAGTTGAACCTATAGCATTAAAAGACGTCATATAAATAATATGTATACATGAAAAAGTTTTTGCGGGTCTAATCCACGGATATTCGTAAACAATAGAAGTTGGTGGAAAGCTTTTCCTGTGCAAAAAAAAGAATGTATTATACATACATAAATACAGACATATGTTGTATATATTTAGTTGGCTTTTAAGGCTTGTTAAACTGGTTAAAAAGACCTTACAAGCAGCTTTTCAAACTACAAAATTAAAGTAAATATTTGAATGCAGACTATCCAGTGAATAAGCTAAAATATCTCATACAGTGGTCGAGATGACGAAGGCGATACAACAACTACATATTGCATTTTACAATTCCTATTCATTTCGAAGCTAGTGGGCGGGCTGGTTCCTGGAACTTTTCGGATGTACGATTTCAAATATTTAAATGCCAACCTTTGGGAAAACTTACATAAGCAATGTAAAACATGCAACAGAAAGATACAGAAAAGCCGGTTCTCAAGATTTTTATGTGTGCGGCTCAACGTATGTAAAGCTGATGTCGCAAATCTGGTATCGTAGGTATTAGAGGGTTATATAAGCACTGACATTTCTATGCATAATTGTAATGTTGAAATGTATACATATGCAATCCGACGTCTAGTCGACTACCAATTTATCGTATAATGGAACTTGTATATGTAGGTAAGTATAAAATCTTTTCTCTGTTTGATAGGTTGATAGTATTACATATATGAGTTGTTTTCTATCGTCGGTGAAAGTTTTTGCTTTAGAAAAATAGAGGTTAACTCGCAATAAAAAATTTGGAATTTTTAGGTTTACATGTAATTCACTTACACAATACGTCTGGTATTGTTTTATTGCAAAGTGAAATGTTATATAAGAGTTTACTGCGTTTTTTTATTTTGCAATAAACAAGGACTTTCTATTTTCTATACATTTATACAAACATTCATCTAAGGAATCAGACATGCATAAAATTGATATCAATCTCTGTTAGTGAAGCATAAATATTCGAAAAACTTAGGTACACACTGTTCAATGATTGAAACACTGCGTTAAATTATACATGCAGATCCCTATTACACCATCTATAACGAATTCTAAACGGTCGTATATAAAGCTTAATCTAGAAACTTGAGATGCTTTGGTTGTAAGTGCTTTTCTTCGAAACTATTTACTAGAAGGAAAGGCTTTTATGTTCTCAGCATTTATTTTGATGATGGTGTGAGGAGACTGTTGTATTACAGAAGTATTAACGTAGCTTTCCTAGAATGACTTATGTACATCCCATACCGAAACCTAACGCACACAATGTACATTTATTGACAAGGCGCAATTTACTTTAACAATGCTGAATGTTTTTTAAGTTAAAAATATATTGTTTGTTTGTTTATCATATTTGTTTGATGTATGAGACATTTGTAGTTATAATCCTTACGTTACATATGTAGCTACAGCTTTGGTAAATAAAATTTTAAGAAAAATCAACAAACATACATCAATGCATACTTAAGTGAATATGATATGATGTCCATAGTCAGTTATGAAGAAGAGTAATATGTTAATAAACTTAAAAATATCAGTTAAAAGGCTGTATACCATTCTTAAGTGGATACATGTGAGTTTTGAAGTTTACTAACAAGCTACCAATATTCAATATCAAAATTCATTTCACATCACAAGCGTTATAGAAAGAAGCTGAGAAAAAACCCTTTGACGCGATTTTAACCCTTTAACCGTTTGAACCTTGTTATCAAGGTTACAAAAACCTTTCTTGATGCGCGGGAACCTACATATCAAGCATCTTCGACATTGCAATTGAAAGGGTAGAGCTTGATATCAAGCATTGTTCATTTTTGTTGTCATAGGGGCTAAGCTTGATATCTAGGCCATGCAGATGTTTATTTTAATAGGGCAATGCTGGATATCAAGCTGAAATAAAAAGTCAGCAACGGTTATAACCTACATATCAAGCAAAACAAAACATTCCGTGTACATGGTTGCCCTTGATATCAAGGTCAATATTTGTAAAAGGATAGTTATCCTTTTTTAAACATTTTTTTGAGATTTTAATTGTTACGCGATAATCATAACAATGAATAGAAACGCGCATATGTTTACGAGCACGCCTCTCCCGGACCATGACTCCCAACCCATTGGTTCCGACCTTTCCAGCATTATTTCAGTTGGAAACAGCTCAGGTAATTATTTATCAAAATCTTAAATATACATAAGCAATGCTCATGGCATGCAGTTACTCATTACTTTTGTTATTTGTAAACACAGATAACCGAGCATATACCCAGAATGCCAACTCTGAAGAACTTTTTCACACCCCGGAGTCCGAGGACGAATTATCTGATGATGACGCTGATGATTTAGGCGGTCCTTATTATTCAGACGATGATGATGAACCGTTTATAGTTGAAGGTACCCCCATCCACGGTCTACCAAATAGTGTGGAACGTGCTATCCCTAACGGTGGATCCAATGGTATTGAAGATTTGCATAATGTTGGACGGAATTTTGTGGATGATTTCCAGAGACATTCGCATTCTATCCCCAACCTAGGATTAGAGGAAGTTGGTAAGTGTAACTTGTTGCAAATAAGTATAAGAGTAATGTTTCTTTCATAATTATTTACAAAATGTTAACAGATGAAGCTCTTCAATGGAACTGGGTGAACGACGAATCATCTGCGTCTACCGTACCATTCAATTTTGACGGAGAATCAGCTTGGAGCGATGTCAGTCAATACGCTGACAACTACGAACTTAATTATTTTCTGGAGTACTTTACAAACGACGTCTTGGATCTAATTGTTGCGGAAACAAACAAGTTTTACAACGCATCGTGTGCTCAGCTTGCGGCTGAACGTAAGCCTATCCCCAAGTTCAAACCAGCGAATGCAGAAGACATTCTTAGACTGATAGCCACAAGAATCTGTATGGGCATGGATAGGAAACCAAAGCAGACGGATTACTGGAGTTCCAACCCATTACTTCAGCAATAGTTCCGAAAATTATGACATCCGATCGCTACAGAGAAGTTCTTCGATTCCTTCACTTTTGTGATAATGGGCAGCAGCAGGATGGAGACCGAGTTCACAAGATCCGAAAACTTTGGGATTTAGTTATGCAACGCTGCCAACATAACTACATTCCTGGAAAGGATATTTGTGTGGATGAATCCCTTATTTTATACAAAGGACAGCTTTTTTTCAAGCAATATATCCCCTCCAAGGCTGCTAAATTTGGAATAAAAGTATTTTCGGTGGCTGATTCACTAAATGGGTACATACTAAATAGTGTTGTGTACCAAGGTGCAGGACATCAGTTTCAGTTTTCCACTCAGGACTTTGGTTTTGGTGGAGCCGTTGCGTTGCACTTGTCGTTGCCTTACCAGAACAGTGGACGGTGTTTGTACGTAGATAATTATTTTGCAAATGTCCGAGTCGCCAAACAATGCTTAGCTGTCGCACCAACATCTGTGGAACACTAAGAAAACGACTGAAGCACAATCCTCCGATGACTGATCGTATTCAAAAAGACACTGTGTCTGTATATTCATCCAACGGAGTCATGGTGGAAAGATGGAGAGACAAAAAAGAAGTTAGAATTGTTTCAACCGGAGCCCAACATGCAATGGAACGCACTACAACAAGAGGGGGACAGGAAAAGTTGAAGCCTAGAACAGTACTATCGTACAATAAAAATGCAAGGGGTGTGGACAGGGCGGATATGATAATTGGAACGAATGACCTGTTACGCAAAACGACTAAGTGGTACAAAAAGTTATTTTTTCATTTGGTCGATGTATGCTTGTACAATGCAAGCATTATGTTCGCCGCACATCATCGCAAAGTTCCAATGGTAAAGTTTAAGGAAGCTGTAGTCCGCCAGATCCTAATTCGATATGGAGAACATTCCGTAAGGCGAGGACGTAAACGAAACTCCATTCTAACTGAAAAGCGATTGGTCGAACGACATTTTCCTGTTCACGTGCCACCAACATTAAAAAATCAATATCCATGCAGAGATTGCGTAGTCTGCAAGAAGTCGCCAAAAGGAAGAACACAGTCACGCTATATGTGTCCAGATTGTGATGTCGGATTATGCGCGGATAAGTGCTTCAGGATTTACCATGAAAGGGAGCACTTTTAAAATTGCTGAGGTTGTCCTTGTTTATTATGTATATACTAAGTTGCACGTTACGTTTACCTGGTTTGGTTGTGTTTAAGTCAGTTTTTGTTAGTATTATGCATTTTTAAATTTCTATGTTCATGAAATATTTAAATTACTGAAAAGATACGTATGTTTTTTAGAGAAATTTATGCTGAGATTGAAATTTTTATAATGTAAGTGTTAGATATAAAATGGTAAACGGTTCTTTTGTACGTATTTAAATTTAAAGTCATCAATATGTGTCGGGAAAAATTGCCCTGTGGGGGTTAAGTAGTTATAAAGCTTTAGCCCTGACCTCGACCAGAATGCTGCAGGAAATGCAATCACAAGGTGAAAGCGTTGTCAAAAAATCACCATGTTACCGTTGCTGAATTTATGAAATAAATACTTCTTTGCGCTTTACGTAGATTTAATTATTTACCCATTAAATACAACTTTTTCTTAGAGAATTCCGTATAGAAAGGGTTAAAAAGAATTTTAAGAAATAAAAAACTCTTAGGTACCGTATGGCAGTACCTAGGGTACCGAATGGCAGTACCTAAGGAATTTTTTATTCTTAGAATATACATATACATACATATACATACATATGCATACATATACATACATATACATACATATGCATACATATACATACATATACATACACATACATATGCATACATATACATAAATATACATACATAAACACAAATGTACTGGGCGTTTGACTGTAAAAGGTGTTAAACTGTACCAGGTGTGTTGTTAGAAAAGCATGTGGATGTTATTAAGGG